>CM066199.1:30033862-30038862 GCA_033675215.1 Rhodiola kirilowii
ATGGCTCAAATGATGACGCAACAACCACAAGGCAATCAACAAGTGGAGTGTAAGGTAAACAAGTCCACTTTTAATCCAATAAATAATGATAACGCTGTTTTGCAGGAAAGAACAGAAGACGTGAATATAGCGGGCTACATAAACAACGGAGATTTGCCACCAAGGAGATATGATGGATATCAAGGCAACAACAAATGGCAGCCAAGGCAAAACGATGTTGGTTGGTAAAGGAACAACAATTACGAGGTGGGGCAATCCTCGTACCCACAAAAGCAGCCATACAAACCGCCACAGATCAGACAAGGAGATGAGGACCCGATCAAGGAATTCAGGGATGAAGTGAGAGGGATGTTCAAAGAACTCACTCAAAAGATGGGCCACCATGCTGGAGACATTAACGAGCTAAAGAGGCAAGTGTCTCAAATTGCCAGCACCGTTTACGAACAGCGAGAAGACAAAGGGAAGCTGCCTTCACAAACGATCCCTAATCCAAGGCAAAATGTCAGTGTGATCGTGATAAAGGCTGAAGAAAAAGAAGAAAAAGTGCAAGATTTGGACGCTACCTCAGTGCAGAACGCGGACGTCTCCACAATAGAGGCGCGGACGCCTACTGAATTATTACAAAATCAAGAGACATCCGCGGATATAAATCTTGAGACGTGCGCGGAATTTCAAGTAAGCAATTTCCAGATTTTGAATTCTAACCCTCTCGCGCAATTGCCATTTCCCATGCAGGTTATTGAGTACCACAAAGCTATGAACAATGAAATTCAACCAAAGAGGAATGGGGACGCGATAACCAAAGTCCAAATGCAAGAATTGGAACAAGGGAAACAAGGAGCGTTGACCACTCGGACTAGAGACCCATGTGCCTTCACGGTAACCTGTGGCATTGGTAACACGCTTATTCCCCAATGTTTGATTGACTTGGGAGTGTCCATTAATGTGATGCCTTATGATTTATACTGTTCATTGAAACTTGGACCGGTGAAACCGATCAAGTTAACTATTGAGTTAGGCAACAGGTCATGTGTTCATCCTTATGGTTTGCTTGAGAATTTAACCGTGAATGTTGGTGAAGTTGTTGTGCCTGCAGATTTTTATGTCTTGCAGATGGAGGACACCCAGACTAAGGAGTCGCCAACACTCATTCTCGGACGACCGATCTTGTTTGCGATGAAGGCGGAGATTGATGTCGCTGAGGGTATTATAAAGCTGAAATATGGTGGCAAGGCGGCTGAGTTTCGTGTCTTTGAGGATGACCACCAGCCTTGTGCAGGAAAACCACCTGAGATAGCTGGTAAAACTTGTTTTAATATTACAATTGATGAATCGTTGCGTGTGATTCAAGGTGTCAGTGAGCAGCTGAAGGAAACAAGGAAACCACGCCCACCAGATAAACAGCGAGTAAAGAAACAGAAGTGTGAGGTGGTTGCGCGAAAGTGGTGGACACCTAAGGAAAAGAACTGGAGATCGAAGCCACCTGATGGCGGGTGGAGCATTGAGAAACGAGTAGCTTGTGGAAGTGCTGAGGAGAGGAGCACGCTGATCGATAAGTATGACTTGGAGCAGCCATGGGATCCTAACTTGTGATCCTTTAAGAGGTAATGTCCAGCCAAGGACGTAAAATAAAGGCGCTTGCCGGGAGGAAACCCGGTGTGTTTTTTATTTTTTTATTTTATGCATGTTAAGAGTCGATTAGTTAGTGGAATTGGTACCCTGATAATGCGCCTCGAGTGCATGTTTTATTTCTGGTGGTTTCAGGTGAATGATTGAAGAAAGGGATTTTCATCAGTGTGATTCGCGCACGTCTCAACATTTAAGTGCGTGGACGTCTATACAATTAACGCAAAATCACGAGACGTCCGCGGGAAACAATTGCGAAGGCCTCCGCAGGATATCAAAAAGTCTAAATCTTACGTGATTTTCCAGATCTGGTTTTTCAGAACAAAAACAAAAAGAAAACATTGGATTTCACTGCTCCGTCCGCGATTGTCTCAAGCAAAGTCCGCGATCCTCAAATTCACGTCCGCGATTCTCAACTAAATCAAGCTCCGCCGGATTGAGGTAAGACTTCCCGATTAGATTGTTATTGGATTAGGGTTTGGTGTGGATTGAAATGAATTTTGGGTTGAATCGGTGGAAGGGAGTTCTCAAAGATCGTTCGATTTGGGTTGTTTGAGTTGGGATTTTTAATTGAACTTGGAATTGGTTGGATTAGTGAACGGAATTCGATCGGAGCTCAGATCTGCAAATACGACAATCGCGCGGACGTCTCAATAAATACTGGCGCGGACGTCTTAGTAATAAACGGATATTGTAGAGACCTCCGCGGGACATAATTGCAGAAGACGTACGCGGAATTTTGGAAATTTCAATTTTTTTCCAGATCAAGATGACTCGTACATCGGCTCGTGCTAGTTCATCCCATGATCGCAGAGCTCAGCCACCCACTGTTGATGCCGAGGCACTAGTTCCGGCTGTCGTCGATGACAGGCAGCAGAGATTTGAGGCATTCTTGGCGCTTACACATAAGGCGCCCATGTGGGTTGAGCGGTATTTTCTGGAGCGTTGCGGACTCTTAGAGAGGTTCAGGGCGCTGTTGGACACATGTGGTTGGCCGGGATTGCTCACGCTCCGTAGTGTTGCTGATTTTGAAGACACTTGTGAGTTCCTAACCGGTTACGACTACATTGGGCCTAGGGAGCATGAAGGATTCAGGTACACTTTCAGAGGTGTAGAGCACCATTGCACGATGACGCGGCTGCGTCAAATCTTTGGGTGGCCAGCAGTGAGAGATGGGACTTTCGTCAATTTCAGTCTTGGGACGGAAATCAGTGACACTTACCTTATCCTTACGGGGACGGGTCGCTACAGACCGAGCGACGCTTCAGTCACAGCATTCACGGATCCTTTCTGGTATTTAGTACATTTCATTTTGACGAGGACCTTGACTGCGAGGGAGAACGGCAATGATAAGCCGTCGATACGAGATCTGACGCTTCTAGGCTCTTTGGTGAGAGGGGTAGTCCCACACTGGGGATATTTTTTCTGTGATCACTTGAAGAACATTAAGCCTCGAGGGCCAGTTAGTGTGGGTGGCATGGTAACTTATCTGCTGCGCAATCTTCACCCAGACATGGATGCACTACCAGGCCACAGGATTCTTGCTTATGGATTAGCTGACGGTGAAAGACTTGGTTCTGGGAGGACATATAGAGTCAGCAGTGAGGGTGAAGTGCGTTGGACTTATTTTGCAGATCCAGCTCTTGGGCCACCACCTAGCCCACCGCGACAGAGAGGGAGACCGCCAGGGCGTGGAAGAGCTGCAGGGGGCAGGAGACGTCGAAGAGACGAGGAAGAGGTCCCACTGAATGTGGTACCACCAGAGGAGCAGGTACCGAGACAGCCCGGAGAGTATTCACAGGCGCAGATTGACCATTTATTTAATGTGAACAAGGCTATGATGATGGCAATGGGTGGCGGCTTCCACCCAGTTTCCGCTCCTCCAGGATGGCGTCCAGGTCATGCCATTCTGTCAGAATACATGCAACCACCTCCACCACCGGACTATTAGGGGAGTACCAGTTCCTTTCGTTTTTTTATTTATTTTTATTTTTATTTGAGTCTATTTAGTGTGAGTCTGTTTGTTACACATCTCATCTCTTGAATTATTCCGTGAGGACACGTGTCCATTTAAGTGTGGGGTGGGATGTTGTTGAGTCAGTTGCGCGTCGTGTCTGTTTTAAATTTTTATGTCGCATGTTTTATGACTCTTAATGAACTCGTAATGAATTGATGATGCACTGCTATGCTTTTCTGATATGTCAAAATCCTATTTCCAGCTTTTTATGACTATTGTGCTCATTTGACTAAAAATGCGAAATTTCAAAAAAATTTCGATGCTTTGTTCTTTCGAGTTGTGATATGCAGGGATGTGGAGTTGACAGAAATGTCCTAGAAAGGTACGGCAAATTGCAGGAAGTTCTGAGTTTTTGGTTCTGATGATTGAGAAAAGCGGTGGAGGTTGACGCTTCACTAGCCTAGTCCTGAGAGTAGCTCCGTCACCAAGTATACAAGTTTATTCATGCGTTCGAAGTGGTGGCGGGACAGAGAAAACGAACTGTCCATCTCTAGTCGAAGTAGCTGGGAATGGGTGGGTGACCCCTACCTTGCCTCATGCAGAAAAGACGAGGATGAGAAAAGAGCGGGACGCACTCCTATGCTGTTATCCGAAGGCTATGATTGGAGTGGTTCAAGGGCGCAAATGATTATGTGGACAAGAAACAAATTCAAAAGCCAAAGGCAAACCATCAAGTAGAAAAAACAGAAAGAAAAAAATCAGAAATCTGATTGATTCAAGCAAAGATGTGTCGTTTATCAAAGTCCATACAAGTTAAAGAATTCAAGACTCAACGGTATGAAAGCAGTGAATAAATCATGTATCAGAGAAAGCCGCTGACTCAATTCTTAAGACCAAAACTCAGAAAAGAATGCAATGTCCGTGGTACCTATAAAGGACTATCTCCCAAACATCAAAGGTCGTTTGAATTGCAACTCGCGAGGTAACAAGTATCAAAAATCTATCTATACTCGCATTGTTAGAATCTTGAGCATGATAAGATTAATTGCTGTATTTGAGATTGGGATGTAAGGATTAGCATGGCTAGTACATTGTAATTCATTCCGTGGCTTTGTTCTTGTTCGGGACGAACAAGTTCAAGTGTGGGGTAGTTTGATGAGTCGTAGTTGTACGACTATTTTATATGTTAAAACCCCGTCTCTTAGTGTTACCTGTATATTATTTCACTACCTGTGTGTAGTTTTCGTTCTCAGGCACACTCGGAGACCATGGAAGTAATACTGGCTAAAAGGAGCTTATTTGAAGATGTTTGGCGCGGAAAGAAATGAAGTCCGAGGCGCTTGGAATTTTCATCAGTGCAAACCGCAGAGGGCTTAAGCATTAGAGGCGCGGACGTCTTATGAAATTCCATAATTTT
>CM066199.1:30043862-30196858 GCA_033675215.1 Rhodiola kirilowii
AAGCAAAACTTATCGAGGTGTTCGGCTTATCTTAAAAAACCATTTGGAAACTGGACCAAAGAATTCAAATGGATGCACAAAAGGCTAAGATACTTCGAAAGGAGGAATTAGTCTGAAGTAGAACAAGTGTTGCTTTAAACGATGTTGCAAGTCTTGCGCTACGAAAGGGCCACGATTCATCTTTGAATACTTAGAAAGGTTACTAACAGTTATTAATAAACATGTTATAATACAAGGTACCTGAAACCGAATACTTTCCCTTGAATTACAAAAACCCCCATGTACTTACTTTTATAACTGCTCGATCAACTACAACCATCAACCACTCATCTACCGGAGGAATAGCAATCACGCATCACCCACTGTAAGTCTTCTTTCCTTAACTCTTTTACTTTCAGTCATTTAATTTCTATATTTATTTTCTGTAATTTACTTTTCCGCACTCAAAACCAAAAAAACCAAAAACAGTAGCTTAGTTAATCGCGCTAAAATCTCAATCAACTTAAAACACGCTCCCTCGCTGTAATTATCCCTCTAATTCCCTTGGGTTCGACCCCTACTTACCACTTACTACCCAGTAGTGTAGTCGCGAGTAGCGGAAAATATAAATTTATTTGTACAGAGAACATTGCACCTTAACGACAGTGCAGTGGGCTCCGTCAAATTGGCGCCGTTGCCGGGGAATTAGCCATCGGATAAGTTCTTTAAATCAATACGCGCTCGAAACAACCATGTCTCGTGAAGGAAGTCACCATGACTACCAAGATGACGACGAGATGAACCTGTACGATCAAAACAATGAGGTGCCACTTCCATTTATGGATGATCCGGAGCAACTCATCCGAAGCAGACGAGCTCGTGATAGGGAAGCCATCAGAAGAAACCAAGAACCACCCGAGGACCGAAATGTAGCTGGTCCAGTACGACAACCCCCTAGATATCCACCACCCCCACAACCTAGACAAGTGCCGAGACAAGAACCCGCTTTCGATGACTACTACGGAGATAACAACAACTACCGCGAACCTACATTAGGAGAGCTCTCGGCACCAGATTTCAGAGTTCAGCCATGGTGTATCTATGAAGGCCCGGAGCTAGAAAACATCGTCATCAACACTTCAGTGGCCCACAACTTGCCAAAATTCTCAGGAACCCATGGAGAATCAGCAATGACTCATCTCCAGCGCTTACATGGGATTTGCCAAAACCTCAAACCAAACGGCGTAAACGTAGAAGACTTTAAGTTAAAGGCATTCTATTTTTCCCTCATTGACGCGGCAAACGATTGGTTCCTTTCATTGCCTTCCGGAAGCATCAGAACATGGGCTCAGATGTAGAAAAAGTTCTTAGACAAATATTACCCAGCAGGAAGAGCGATGCAAGTAAGGAGGCAACTGCAGGACATCAGGCAAGGACCCAACGAAACCATGTATGATTACCTGGAAAAATTCAACCGCCTGGAGAGAAGCTGCTGTACCCTAGGACTGCCAGAGAAACTCACCATCGAGTATCTCATTAACGGATTAAGACCCTTAGACAAAATGCTCCTGGATGCCTCAGCTGGAGGATCCATGATGAATCTATCATTAAGTGGCATACGGGATCTTATCACCAACGTTGCTGAGAATGCCCGATTCAGAGAAGAGACAACTCAGCAGGAAGAATTCTCCCGGACAAAAAATGTGGCAAAAGCGGAAACGTCGATGAGCTCTATGCCTGAAGAGATGAAGCAGTTAAAGGAGATGATGATTCAAATCCTACGAAGGCAGCCAGTTCCGGTAAAACCCTGCGAGTTCTGTGGTTCTGCAAACCACAAAATGGACGCATGTCCTACATTAATAGAAGAGGAACCGGCAGAAGTGAATGCAGTGGGAGGATACCAAGGATACAACAACAACAGTAATGACAGAGCCGGACAAAACAAACAGTATGGTCATGTAACTAACCCAAGCTGGCGTAACAATAACTATTATCAGAAGGATGCACAACCAGCTGTCCCTCAACTTGCTCAGTCATTCTACCAACCCCTCCACCGGCAGTATACCCAGAACGCTCCATCAGCAGGTCAATATCAGCAAAGAGGACCAAATCAGTACCAAACCGGCCAGCATAATCAGCAAGAACCAACAAAGTCGCTTGATGACATGATGAAGGAGCTCACAGGAAGCATAAGTCAATTGGGTACTTCGCTACACCAATACCAGACGAAAACTGACGGGGCAATTTTAGAATTAACAAAACAAATGTCCCATCTCGCCACAGCAATGTCAACACTCACTAATGAGCCTGGCAGACTCCCTTCACAAACCATCCAAAACCCAAAAGCGAATCTTAGCATGATAACAAGGTCAAACGAAAAGGCGACACTGGGAGAAGTTGCACGATCCCAACGTACAAACTTACAAATAAGCACTTCACCCGTAGGCGTCATCCTGACTGGAATCAAGAGGAAGACCGACCCAATGATGACAAAACATGGGTCACGCATGCTGACAATGGACGGTACGCATTCACCGTTTGCATAACACCACCACCGATCATACACTCTGACATACCAGCATCTTGATGGGATGACACTGACAATTTAAGGTGGAACTCTCCAACTAATATTTATGCTTCTGAGCAAAATATTGAGGGATCCAGTTATACTAATCCTAAGCCAAGGAGTGGGCAGAATGACCCGACAATTAAAAAGGCCCTCACTTCAGATCATGAGTCACAACCAGAAAGAGATAAAGACCCAGGGGCTTTCACAGTCACCTGCGGTATTGGTGAAACTCAGATTCATAAGTGCCTGGTCGATCTTGGAGCTGCTGTCAACGCCATGCCCTCCTCCTTATATTACTTGTTAGGACTTGGTCCATTAAAACCACCCAGGTCAAATATCGAGCTAGGAGATAAATCGTGCATCCGTCCGATTGGAATGCTGGAAGACGTAATACTCCATGTGGGAGAACTCGTCATTGCTGCGGACTTCTATGTGATACAAACGGGAGAGACCAGCGAAGACGACCCTCCAACAATAATCTTGGGACGACCATTCCTCTACGCTACTAAGGCAAGGATCGATGTGGGCAAGGGCTCATTATCGCTTAAGTTCGGAGGAAAAATTGCATATTTCTACATTGACAATAGCCGCACGGATGCGAAGAAACCGCCAGATATAATACCTATCTCAGATCACAGTATGTAGATTTCCGACCTGCCAAAAGAGACCGAAAAAGTAACAAGACCAACAGCTATGGTCAAAGTTCCCTCACCTCCTCAGAAGCAATGGAGAGAAAAAATACCAAAACCATGGGGTTCTAACACACACAAGAAATCGGGAAAAGGCAAGGCAAAAGTCAACACAGGAACGGTGGCAAAATTCGACCTAAGCCACCCATGGGATCCCAACCAGTGATCCAGGAATAAGCTACTGTCGAGCCAACGACGTTAAACAAGTGCACTGGTCGGGAGGTAACCCGACACTATCTTACTTTCCGCACTTCAAATTTCTATCTTTTTATTTTCTATCTTTTAGTTTTCATCAATAAGTCGCTCTCACCCACTTGGTGCATAGAATGATTTGACTATTTAGGAATTGGTTTTTGGAGCACGATCGGATTAGCCAGGCAGCTTTTGTGAACTACCGGGCCTGCGCTGAGAGTTCAAGGCCCCAGCCGAACTCCCTCGATTATCCAGCCTCATGCCATTCGACACAATAAGGGAGTTCTGATCTTACCTTTCCTTAAGTCATTTCCTTCTCATATAACATCTGCTTGCATGGCTTTTGAACTAAGTAGTGCTGAAAGGCGCGACTTCGTTCAAAAGTGTGGGGTGAGATCCGCATGTGTACATAAATAAAAAACTTTTTCATTTTTAGTGTATCTTTTTGAAAGTATGAACTTAAGAATGTGAAAAAGATAGACCGAAATTCATGCATTTACCTTGTGAAAATTCAACTGTCTAAAAACTTAGAACGTAACTTCTCATTTGTCCTTTGTGCTGAGATAAACTAGGGATGTGGAGTTGATAGAAATGCCCTAGAGAGGCTTGGCAAGCAATCGAAGGATCGAATCAAACTATATGGTTTTCGAAGTCAGTGGAGGCTGCACTTCGGGTTTCAGTGAAGATTGAAGTCATCTCCGCCATGCAGTGTTTATGCAAAAAAGAAAAGGCGAGGACGGGAATCAGACCGTCCTCTCTCTAGTCAAAGTAGTCGAGAAAATAGATGAGCGACCCTCATCTTGACCCGCGCGAAACGACAAAGATGAGAGGAGCGGGGAGGTATTTCCATAGGCTTGCGAGCGATGATTGGACCTCCCAAAAAGGCTTGAGAAAATGGACTAGCAAGTCACAAAGACACAAAAAGCTCGAAGAAGCAAATCAAGAGGCCAAAAGCCCAAAATTGTGAAGGTTTTAACCGAACAAAAAGTGAAGTACTCAAAGAGTCAAATCAAAGGCCAAAGGCCGATTCACTACAAAAAGCAGTCCCTCGCCAAAAGAAAATCAAAGTACTCAAACCAGTGAAACCCGAACCGAATCACGTGCTAGAGAAAGCTACAAGGAAACCATATAGTAAGAGACGATCCCGAGGTTGCAGTCCAGGAGCCTAAAAAGGGCTATCTCCCGAAACATCCAGAATAATTTGCATCTCGGCACGAAGGTACACGTATCAAGTTTCTTCTATTTATTTACACAGTTCAATTTGGTAATAAGTAAGTAATGCATGAATTAGGATAAATCGAGTCCCACAGTGTAATTTGCATATTTTAAACCAAACTTAGAGTGCCGCCCTTTAATAGCATTGTTCGGGACGAACAACTAAAAGTGTGGGGTGATCTGATGGACAAAAATTATACGAATCAAAAACACAGTAAAACCCACCAAATTAGACTGTTGGTCTATTTAACTTCTACTTTTTAGTCCCGATTTATTTCTACAGGGTATTTTGGCACTTAGAGAGAAAACACGCTAAGGAGAGGATTTTACGCTGAAAAGATATTAAGAGTCAATCCAAGGTCAAGATCAGACGCCGAACGAAGAAATCTCAAGATCCTGACGTAGGAATTACTCAAATTAAATTCAACCGAGGAACAATCAAAGTCAGATGGAGCGAAATTGGATTGATAGTTTTGTGAAAAGACTGCACAAAATTGTCAAAATGCACCCATGGACCAAGGTGACCAGCCACCTTGCATGGAGGTGGCCAAAGCCACCCTTCTCCTCCTTGGACAACCGGCAACTGGCGGCTCAACCCTCCCCCAACCGGCGGCTTTCCTTCCCCCCATGTGTCACCTCCTCCTTCCTCCTCCCTTCTCCTCCCTTGGATGAAAAACACTTGCCCCCCATCTCCACCCTTCATTTCTCTCAAGTTTGGCTATAAATACCAAGCCAAACCTCATTTGTAAATCATTCCAAAATCAATAAACACTTATCTCTCTACATTTTGTTACTTTGCAAGTTTGGTTTGAAATTATAATACTCTTATCGGTTCTCGAGTATTATAATACTGTAGAGAATACTCCTGTTGGTTCTTGAGTATTCAGTAGGAAATTGGGAATACTCCTGTTGGTTCTTGAGTATTCCACCCCTTTCCCTCTTACTGTTTTCAAAAACCCCAGAGTATTTAGTTACGATGTCCTTTTCTATGGATATTCGTAGCTAAACTCCTCATTCGGTCGAAGGTATTTTCTTGTATTATATAATGTTTTAATTTCTTTTAGTTTCATTTCTCTGTATTCAAAACTTGTTCTATGTGCCATTTATAGTCAGAGTTTCCAAGGTTGAGTGGAAGCTGTAACAAGCAAAGCTCTTCCGTGGGAATTCGGGATCATACTCGGTAAGTGGAATCTGTAACAAGCAAAACTTATCGAGGAGTTCGGCTTATCTTAAAAAAACCATTTGGAAACTGGACCAAAGAATTCAAATGGATGCACAAAAGGCTAAGATACTTCGAAAGGAGGAATTAGTCTGAAGTAGAACAAGTGTTGCTTTAAACGATGTTGCAAGTCTTGCGCTACGAAAGGGCCTCGATTCATCTTTGAATACTTAGAAAGGTTACTAACAGTTATTAATAAACATGTTATAATACAAGGTACCTGAAACCGAATACTTTCCCTTGAATTACAAAAACCCCCCTGTACTTACTTTTATAACTGCTCGATCAACTACAACCATCAACCACTCATCTACCGGAGGAATAGCAATCGCGCATCACCCACTGTAAGTCTTCTTTCCTTAACTCTTTTACTTTCAGTCATTTAATATCTGTATTTATTTTCTATAATTTACTTTTCCGCACTCAAAACCAAAAAAACCAAAAACAGTAGCTTAGTTAATCGCGCTAAAATCTCAATCAACTTAAAACACGCTCCCTCGCTGTACAAATCCCCTAAAGAACAATTATCCCTCTAATTCCCTTGGGTTCGACCCCTACTTACCACTTACTACCCAGTAGTGTAGTCGCGAGTAGCGGAAAATATAAATTTATTTGTACAGAGAACATTGCACCTTAACGACAGTGCAGTGGGCTCCGTCACCCTGGTAAAATGCCTGCCTGTAACCCAGCAGATAAAGTAAATTACACATAGTCCGTTTTAGGGATTGGCGACTTGCCCATTCAGTGACTTTGGCACTGGACGTTCCCAAAATGGGTACTCTCGGGTCGAGTGAATTCAATTCTAGACGCCTGTTGGCATTCCAGCCTTGTAACACCTACGAAAAGGAGTTCATTTGCTAATAATGAGTGTTGCTCTAGAATAACCTTTCGACTCACCCTTGTCTTCTCTTGGCTTGTTTTTATTGTTTGCTCGGGACGATCAAACCCTAAGTGTGGAGTATTTTGATAAGTCAAATTTTTGACTATCATTTCTCTACTTTTACTAGGTGTTTTGATTCGTTTCCGACATTAGTATGTTTCCATTTGACCTAATTATTGATGATCTAGGTTATAAACTGTTTATACGACTCCGGAGCTTGGGAAGATCAAACCTCATTGGAATATCTCAGTTTTAGCTAAAAAATGAGGAGTTTCTCTCAATATCAGTCGAGCCCGCTCGAGTCCCGTGGCTCCCACCCGGGTCTCAATTGCAACACGCTCGGATGAAAGATAGACCCACCCGAGTCTCCTGGCACCCGGCTAAGATCAACGTGCTCAACGCCCGGACGGTTCCTTATGCACCCGGTCGAGTCCCGGCACTTCTCGCCAAATAACTCGAGACCCGCTCGAGTCCGGTGGAACCCGCCCGGGTCCCCATTGCCAACTCCTCGGATCAATTGCACAAACCGGTCGAGTCCATCAACGCCCGACTGAGTCCCGCGGCACCCGCCTGGGTCCCCTTTGCAACATGCTCGGCTGAATTATACACCCGCCCGAGGCTTATGAGACCCGACCGGGTCTCCCCTAAAAGTTCAGATTTTTACTCATCGGCTATAAATAGAAACTTTGGGGTTTTGGGAACGATCATTGAGGAGTTTTGAAGGGTTTTAGAGAGAAGCAAGGTGTTTGGAGTTCATCAACCGATCTCGAAGCCACTCTAAGGATAGAAGGGATACCTTCGATCTTAGTTCTTCATCTTCCTTGTTTACTTTCCATCATCTTTGTAAACAAACTACTTTTGATCATTAATGAATATGACTTGTGAGTAGTCCCTTTTGTTTCTAGGGTTCTATGAACCTCCTTGGTGTGTAATACTCTCTCATCTATTGATAATATGCATGAATGAAGATTTTGTATGGTTGTGAATCTACTTGGATGACATGTTACCTATATGCCCACCAAGTGTTTGATAAAATGCCTAAGTGGTCTATAAGTATGAACTTGAAGTTGAGTATTCTAGCGAATGAGACTTGGAGTTCTTAGATGAAGTAGATTCGCCTTTCTTAAGTGATAATCACTAGCGTGACTCATCTTAAGCTTTGAGATAGGTTTGTTCTTCACCACTCTTGAATTTTGATCACTCAACTAGCGTTGATGATTGAGAAGCTTGAGTTGGACGTGAGCTAAAACATCTAGCGATTGAAGCTCACGTGCGAGGTGCCTCTCCCTTAAACCAAAGAAGTAATCTAGGGATGGAATTTGGTCTAATAGTGGCACGCCTAAATCTAACTAATACATTGCTTGTTATTGCATGCGAATCGTATCTATCATGAGTTTAGTACACCAAGGAGGGAAGTAGCACCCTAGGAACGCCTCTAAAACCTTGAAAACAACCTTTTCCATTGCATTAATCATTGTTTGACAATTGATAATCACATTTTACACAACCGTTAAGAAATAGACTTATTGAGTAAAATCGAATAGTGATCTTAGGTTTATATTTGCTCCTTGGACGACCCGGTACTTACCGGTCAAATATAAATTGTTTTTGACTGTACTAAAACTACACGTTCATTAGTACACCATACCAAAACCTTGTGTACCCATGAGACAAGTCAGACTGAACTATCACTATGGAAGGTTCAACTCCAGCTGGGAAACAATCTATGTGACAGTTGTAGAACTGAGGAGATATGTGTCTTCCGATAAAGATGATTTTGCAGTAGGAAGAGCTCTATCAGCGCAGAAAGGCGAACAGTTTTTGTTGCATGCAGTTGTCCCGTCTGTCGCATTTATGAGGAGAAACGCACGTCTTCGATGGAGACACGTGTAGCCACCCCCTCACGCGTAGAGCGGCTTAACGTGTGAGTGGGTGAATTTGACAAGTTTATTTATGTGAACCATTTTTGGAAGGGATGAAATGGTGGAAATTGCGAAAAATCAGTGGGTAGGATATTTATTACTAAAAAGTGACGAGGCGACATTTGGGCATTTGGTTGTCCCTTAATCGCTAGGGTTTGTAGAGGGTATAAGAAGAACGGAAGTTGAGTGTTTCGCCTCATCAATCTCAGACGACTATTTTCACTCTCTCACAAATCAAAGTTCAGAAAGTTTCCATGGCCGCATCAAACCTTAGTTCCAGTCCCTCACCTGCGGCCGCCGCAGAACTTGCTGCTCAGTTGATTGCAAGGGGAGTCAATCCTCTAAGTTTGGAGACCATTCTCCATTCCGTCACGCCGCCTACCTCCACTCCGACGGACTCTGCAGTGGCCAGAGACCTTTCTATGCTTGAAGAGCTTCGGGAGGATTCTCACTCCCAGCGCCGTGTTCGAAAAGAGTCCTCGATTGCTGAGCGGTCCGCTGGCAAGCGCTTAAGGAAATCTGCTCCTCCCTCAGCCCGGAAAAGTCACAGATCTGCTCGGTCATCTGCTCCATTGGTTGACGAGGATGGCGAGTCGGATGGAAGTGTGGAGGAATCAGAAGAAGCCTGGAGGGGTTTCGCTCAAGAGTTAATGCTCAACCGTGAATGGCTTGTGGAGTACGAGCTTCGAGAAGTTGTGCAGTTGCTGGAAGCCCAGGGTTGGGGTGACTTGTTCAGGAAGCCAGTCCTCGTGGATGAGAGGCTGGTGAAGGAGTTTTATTCAAAGTTCAGGCTGGAGGAGAAAAACAAAGAAAATTTGGAGATTTGTGTAACTGTGAAGGGAGAAGTGTTCACATTGAACCTGAGGGAGCTGGCCACTATTCTGAAGGTGCCTAGGGTTGGGTACGCTGAGTACGCCAAAGGCACGTGGCCGAACTCAGTGGCTAAGCTAGATGTGTTCGCCTGGCTGGGGATGGATCCCGATGCGAAAGGGATAAGGGAGAATGTTAGCATGGATGTGCTTCCAACGATCCTCCACAGGATCCTAGTATCCAACATATCTCCAAGGAAGCAGAAACATAATGTGGTAGTGTTTCAGGACATGCTACTCATGGACCAGATCATACAGAGGAAGCCGATCAGTCTGCCGTTCCAAGTGATGCACCACATGGACAACAACAAGGACAATCCCTCGAATGGACTGCCCTATCCTCAGTTCGTAAAGGAAATCCTGCAGTACTGGGAGATCTACAGCCTCACCTCTGAGAAAGTGTTATCTTCTGCTCTTGGTGATGAGCAACTTCTTAAGCTGAGTCTGGAGTACTCTGCAGAAGAAGGGTGGATTGTTCCGCGCTCCCCGACCCAGTCCCCTATTGAAGAAGATGTTTTTGAAGTGACCCCCATTTCTGTTCCTGTGGTTGAAGAAATTGTTCTCCCTGCTGATGGTTTTGGGTGAAGTGGTGATTTTGTTGAAGGAAGTTCGTTCTGAGTTGAAGGAAGTTAAGTCTGAATTGGAGGAAGCCAAGTCTGAGCTGAAGGATGTGAAGGAGAAGTTGGCAGCCCTGGAGGTGGCAATACACAGCGGCAATTGATGGGCTCCCATTGCAGATCAAGAGCCTTGCCACAGAGATTGTGGAACAGTTGAAGGTTCCACTCCAGAGTGATGCCTAGTCTGGACAGTCTCATGAATCCCCCTCTTTGCCAAACGTCCCATATCTCTCCCTATTTTTTTCTGTTTTTTTTTTGAATTTCATGTTTAGTGGCTCTGTGCATTTTGATTTCCCTGCCTGCATGTGTGGTGTCCGCGTGGCACACTTCTGATTTGCTGGCATGAATGAAATGTTCTTCTTTCCATTACTCCGTGTTCTTACTTGCAAGTCTTTTTGATGATGCCAAAAGGGGGAAGAGATATATGTGCATACACTAAGGGGGAAAAACAGTACCAAAGTTTAAGCGGATGTCCATCTGAGGGGGAACTATGCTGGCTAGACTTTAAATAAAAGTCTAATGAATAAATTCTGAAGTAGCTAGCTGCTGTAGGGAAGTGTAGATGTGTTTTCCGTACCATCGCTGGGTGTGATTTCTCATTTGTGATGAAGTGTTTGTCATCATCAAAAAGGGGGAATTTGTTGGACCCTTTGTGTTTTGATGATAACAAACACTTAGCTAATATTTGACTTGAGTATGCAGAAATCACACTGTCTGACAGAAACGATAATTGGACATCTCTGAGAGAGCTCAGCGCTACGAGAGAGATGAGATCTGTGTGAGAGACGAGATCAGCACCGACTTTGGATCGGATCAGGGAAGATATACTCGAGATACAAATTGAAGATATACGAGTATATAAGCGCAATATTTGACGAGAGATGTTGATATCGGTATATACACAAGATATACGATTCAATATATATGACAGGAAGATACGTGCCAGATTTGGAAAGGAAATAAGTGACATGGTTAAGATATGGAAATATTTTAACCAAATTATATCTGCTGGATAGCAATCGAATCTGAGGCAGAGATCAGATCTGCCGAGTGAAGACGACTACAAAAGGAGGAGTCTTCAGTCCTAAGCTTGGCTTTTTGGAGAGAGAAATCGGAGATTGAAGAGATGATCAATTCCGGAGCTGACGAAGTGCTGCTATGTGCGGACAAGATCAAGATCGAGTTAGGGGATATTAGAATTAAGTAGAACTGTTAACTGTCACTGAGTGAGACAGGTTGTAACGTTCTACAAGCATATTCGTTAATCAATAACATCGATCTTGAAGCCCTTCTGGAACTGTCCAGAAGGCAAGTGGTTTTCAGCCTGTTGCAAGGGTTGCAATAAGGTTTTCACTCTAAATCTGTGAGCATTTACTTTCCGTACTATTTCCTGTACTTGTGATAATTTCCGCTGCCATCTGTCTTAGGGATACCACTCTGGGATCTCCCTCACATAGACGACTAACCTAACGATCCAACAGATGGTATGTAATTTCATTTCAGTTCTTTACGTGAATACTCTTTTGTGAAGGCTTTTTACTAGGCACAGTAATTGTCTAAATACATTGCTAACGTTTTGGAAAAGAAAATGGGCATGGATGTCTGTTGTGAATATCAGAGACTAGGCAGCTCTGAGATAAAGATGACGAATGTGTTCAATCTGATTTATTTATTTATCCTTTATTGCTATGGTTTCAGTCGATTCGCAGCCAACGATGGAGGAAAGCATATTGGTTGGTGACGATCTCATGTTGGGGCTGCCTTCACGTCTCATCCCACCAGAAATTGCATCACATGTGCTTAATGGCGTTAATTTATGCGACAGGATCCTCAGGAATCTTTTCTTGTGTATGTAGATACCATTTTATACTTGTCATACATTATATTTGATCGAATTTTAGTTACTTCATCTTCTTCAGTACAAACATTTTGTTACCTCGGTTGTGTGTCAGAGTTCCCATTTTCGTATATTGTACAAACACTACACCATTTTGACACTTTTGCAATAAGCGATGACACGCCGTTGCAAACCACACGTTGCTAAAAGTATATAGCAACACGCGACTTTTATTGCTTATGTGTTCCATTGCGTAAGATACCTAATGTCACGCATCAAAAACCTACGTCGCCTCCATCGTTGCGTAAGTTACCCTAGGCAACATTTAGTTACGCAATATATCAATTTACGTTGTGTAAGAGTATTACGCAATAACTTCCAAAGCAGTATATGAACAACCGTTGCATAAGTAATTTAATGCAACATGATCTATAGTGACATATCTTGTTTCATTGCGTAAAATATCCTATGCAATTAATTTTAAAACAACACGAATACTTGAATTGCGTTTGATATCATATGCAACAACCGTGGTTTGGATAGTATGTTTTTATTGCTTAAGTGTCTCATTTATTTTGAAAGGACAGAAAATATGTACCTCGTACACAATTGATGCAGTTTGGTGAGCAACTTTTTGACTTACGCAATAAAATGTGTACGGACACGTTGCGTAAAATCCCATGCTGTAAAATCCTGTATTATGCATATTTACTTTCCCCCTGCTGTCTCATTTTCGATTTCACTCTTCTTCCCTGCGAGCTCCACACCTGCGGCTCAGAAGAACGAGCTCCACACCTCCACCAGTGCGCTGCAGATCCGGCAGCTTCAAAGCCGGGGTAGCTTGCGACCACCGTACGCACCAACAACCACTTATACGTACTAGCTGATGCTGCCGGGTTTTGTCAACCATTTTTGCAGCTGCTGCTGGGTTTTTGCAGCTGCTGCTGGGTTTTTGCAGTAGAGGTAAATGGAAGGAACTGCTTTCAGATTTTGTGTATATGTAGAGGTAAAGTTTGAGTCATATATATGTTGCTTTTGTTTGTGCAGAGCCAACAAGAATATCAATGGACAAAAGTTAAGAAATAGAGGAGTTGAAGATTAGAGAAGAAGTTGATACATTTGCCTCAGATCTGTTTGTCACCAAGTTAGAGAAGGAAGTTGAAGATTCAATTGTCTTAGATTTGTAATTTGTACCCCCTGCCCCTACTCACATAAAGGTACTTGAAACATTTTGTTGATTTGCTCACAATAAATTTGTTTGAAACAGGGGCCTCAAATATGAGATTTATTCTTTTGTTGTATGTTGTTGTACAGATATATATAACAAAAATGGACAAAAATTGGCTTCAATTGTCAAGAGGCGAGCCACGTTACTATGAGGGGATTGATATATTCGTCGAATTCGTGCAACAAAATTTGGCGGAATTCACATATCCATGTCCATGTAGAAACTGTAAATTGCTCACAGTGGAGATTACATTGGACGAAATGCGTAGACATTTGATTGTAAACGGTATGATGCCATCATACACCACATGGTTTTTGCATGGCGAACATGCTGAATAATCCAACTTGCAGAGTCACGAAGGATCAAGTTCCCATCCGAGTGGTGAGTTTCATAACATGAACTGGACTATGGATATGTTACATGATTCCTTTCATTTTCCAAATAGCTATGGGCCATCTGAACATGACATGATGAATGATGTCCAAGATGATTCTTTTGGTAATAATGTTGCCCACGAGAAGTATAGTACGCTGTTGGCCGATGCCAAGAGACCTTTGTATTTTGGTAGTAGGCAAACGGTGTTGGAGCTTATTCTGAAGGGAATGCAGACCAAAGTAGAGTGTCGATGGTCGGATAAAAGTTTCACCAAGTATTTGGAAGGCATTAAGGATGCGATTCCTCCTGAAAATAATTGTCCCGGATCTTATCGAGATGTTAAGAAAATTATGAAGAATCTGGGTTTGGACTATCAGATTATACATGCTTGCGAGTATGGATGTGTATTGTACTACCAACAACACTCTAATCGAGATCGTTGTCCTATATGCCACGAGCCACAATATGCAACCAGTGAAGGTGGAAGTAAGGTTCCAAACAAAGTTGTCCGTTACTTTCCAATTACACCCAGATTACAGCGCCTTTACATGTCACCTTACATAGCCGAGGAAATGAGGTGGCATGCGGGAAAACGTGGGAAAGATGGTGACAATGATCTTATACATCCAAGAGATGGAGAAGCATGGGAAAATTTTAACAAGGAGTTTCCAGAGTTTGCACATGAGATTCGGAATGTGCGTATTGGATTATCCACTGATGGATTCAATCCTTTTGGTGTATCAGGTCTTTCGCACAGTACTTGGCCTATTATCGTGATGCCGTATAACTTGCCACCATGGATGTGCATGAAGAAAGAATTCAACATACTTGCTATGTTGATTTCTGGTCCTAAGTCTCCAGGAAAGTGTTTGAATGTTTTCATGAGACCACTGATCGATAAATTAAAAATGTTGTGGAATACAGGAGTGGTAACATTTGATCGTTTTTCCGGATCATCATTCAATATGAAAGTGGCGGTAATATCGACGATTAGTGACTTTCTGGGCTTGGGGATGTTGGGAGGCCTAAAAACAAAAGGGTATAAAGCTTGTCCGCTATGTTTGGATGGGGTTGATGCTACATTTGTAGGGGGAAGAATGGCATATCAGGGTCATCGTAGATGGCTTTCCAAAGATCATGCATGGAGGAAAGCATTCGACAAGTTTAATGGTCAAGTTGAATTGAGGGCAAGACCATCTTCTTTGTCGGGGCGTGAGATTTGGGATGAGATTCTCATGCACGATTTCCCTACACTTAGCTTACATCCCAGATTCAAGGCTCGAGGCAATACCGAGAAACTATGTTGGACACATAAGACTATTTTCTATGAGTTACCGTACTGGAAAACATTCGATCAACCTTATTCATTAGATGTCATGCACATAGAAAAGAACGTGTTCGACAATATAATTGGTACTATACTTGCTATTGAAGGAAAAATGAAAGATGACCATAAGGCACGTGCTGGGTTGAAGGAGCAGGGGGTGCATAAACATCTATGGGATAAATTGAAACCCTCGTCTTCGAAAAGAGAGAAAGTTACTCAAGCATATTACACTGTGTTACCGGCACAGATGGTTAAATACTTGAGATGATAAAAGATGATAAGTACCCATATGGCTATGCGGGGAGTTTGAGAAACAAGATAAACTTGCTTGATAAAAAGTTTAGTGGCTTGAAGACCCATGATTGTCACGTCATGCTACAACGTGTACTTCCCATAGTCATTCGACCATATTTGCCGTATTGTGTTGTGAGCCCACTTATATCCCTCTCCCATTGGTTTCAATAGTTATGTTGCAGGGAATTGATGAGAGAGGATGTCATTCGAATGAAGGGGGATATAGTCAAGATTCTTTGTAGCTTTGAGCGAATATTTCCTCCGGCTTTTTTCACTATAATGGTTCATTTGTTGGTTCATCTTCCTGATCAGATTTTGATCAAAGGTCATGTACATTACAGTTGGATGTATCCTATAGAAAGGTACATCACAAGACTATAATTTTTCCTTAATTAACTATTATTTTGATTGATTACTAATTAATGAAATTAATTTGCAGGCAACTAGGTGAGTATAAGAGGCATGTCAGAAACACCCGTTATCCCGAAGGATGCATAGTTGAACAATACATTGTTCAAGAGTGTGTGACGTATTATAAGTTATATACAGACAGTCATGTATCTGAAGATGCCAGGCCACCAACTACCATAAATGTTGTTTCTTATCATATCAAGCCGTTATGTCCCATAAGGAGAAAACAACTCAGTTCGGAACAAATATCGGTTGCCCATTGGGAAGTGATGGTCCAATGCAAACAAGCACAAAACTATATTAATAGGCATCGGGCACGGTTCGATAGGGAATTCCCTAATTGTGGCGATGACCTTCGGATTAAACACTTCCTCCCGTATTTTCAAAATTGGGTATGCTCTCATCATATCGTCTTATTAGACTCTGTTGGTCCTTTGTCACATATTGTCTATTAAACACTTCCTTTAGCTTTTTATTTATAAACATATATTGGTGCTTTCCAACAGATGGCTGGAATGCAAGAAGCAAGGCATCCAAAATATAATCCAATGCTCCATTATTTGTCATATCAGCCTCAAGCTCACACTTGTTATTCACAATGTGATGTAAATGGTGTTAAATTTGTGACTGAGGAGCGAGATCGGAAACTAAAGACACGGAATAGTGGGGTGATGGTTCAAACCGAAGGTGATGTCACATACTATGGTGTCCTTGAAGAAGTTGTTGCCTTGAGGTACGCGGAAGGAATGTCGGTAATTGTGTTCAAATGTCGATGGTTTAATACCGATCCAACCGATAGAGGGAACATTAAGATTGATCATGGACTCATCTTGGTTGACACGTCCACTAGTTGGTATGAAGATTCGCCTTTTTGTCTTGCCTCCAATGCAAGACAAGTATTCTATATAGATGATCCAAAGGCCGGTGAATATTGGAAGGTTGTAAACACCATTTCTCACCGAGGGACGTACAAATGTAGTTCGCTTGCACATGTGGACGATGAAGTTTACTCTAGTCTTTTATCTCAAGAAGACAATAATGCATACCAAGAACGGGCTCCGTCAAATCTTCTACAAGTACCTATTGATAGTATACATATTGATTTGGGATTCCTTCCACAAGTCGATGATGTACGTGACTATGAAGATGAGGAAGATGGTTATGAAGATGACGAACATGATGATTGTGAATATGACGAAGAGGTTGGATATGAATATGAAGAAGATGATCATGAGGATGAGGATGCTGAACTTTTGGATGAAAATGATGATTATTCTAATGAGGAGGGTGATGTCGGTGACGATCAATAATGGTGATAGTATGCAAATGTATCGATATCAAGGGGTTATTATTTTATCTATTGCAACGCACGTTTCTGGTTTCGTTGTGTAAGACCGTTTTAAAAATTTGTCAAGGGGATCGAATGAAAATTTCCCCCCAAAATTTTCATTTTGGTTTTCCCGCCAGTGCTATTGCAACGTAACTAATGTGTGTCGTTGCCTAAGACAAAAATGAATTTTTGGGAGGATAACATTTCAAAAAGGAGGGAATTAAAATTTAGTTCCAAAATTTTCATTTATGTTCCCGCCTTTATCTAATGCAACGATGTCATAAATAATCGTTGCGTAAAGTAAATATTCAATTTTGGTGGGAAATATTGAAAGAGTTGGGTATGAAAAGTAGATCCCAAAATGAAAATTTTGGTGCCAAAAATTTCATTTTGGGTTCCCACCAAACGTAACGCAATAAGCACTTACGCAACTCGGGGTTGTTATTGCAAAAGTCAGGGTTACAAATTAAGGGTTATGAGGGTTATGAGGGGTTACAAGGGTTACAAGGGTTATGAGGGTTATGTCACATACTATGCTATGATTTAATTGAGTGATCAAACAAATTAACATAAGGATTATATATGTGATGTTATATATGTTACAAATGGGGGTTATGTGATGTTATGTTACAAATGATCATTGTTGGATCAAACAATGCATGAGAGGGTTATGAGGGTTACAAGGGTTACAAGGATTATGAAGGATATGTCACATATTGTGCTATGATTTAATTGAGTGATCAAACAAATTAACATACGGATTATGTAATGTTATATATATATGTTACAAATGGGGGTTATGTGATGTTATGTTACAAATGATCTCATTGTTGGATCAAACAATGCATGAGAGGGTTATGAGGGTTACAAGGGTTATGAGGGTTATGTCACATACTATGCTATGATTTAATTGAGTGATCAAACAAATTAACATAAGGATTATGTGATGTTATATATGTTACAAATGGGGGTTATGTGATGTTATGTTACAAATGATCATTGTTGGATCAAACAATGCATGAGAGGGTTATGAGGGTTACAAGGGTTATGAGGGTTACAAAGGTTATGAGGGTTATGTCACATACTATGCTATGATTTAATTGAGTGATCAAACAAATTAACATAAGGATTATGTGATGTTATATATGTTACAAATGGGGGTTATGTGATGTTATGTTACAAATGACCATTGTTGGAGATCAAACAATGCATGAGAGGGTTATGAGGGTTAAGGGTTATGAGGGTTATATGAGGGTTATGTCACATACTCTGCTATGATCTAATTGAGTGAGATCAATAAATTAACATAAGGTTGTTATGTTATGAGTTACATTTGATCAAAATGCATAAGGTTGTTAATGCACTAATGAGAGCTAGCTTTAATTTGAAAACACTAATGTATGTAACATGTTCGATTAATATGAGTCGTACGGTTTAATTATGTATGTAGCAAATGTATAATGTATATCCAATGTATCATGTATCAAATGTTTGTAAAGCTTAATTTATCATGTATTATGTATCATATATCAAATGTGAAGCTTAATTAATCATGTATCATGTATCAAATGTAAAGCATAATTTATACTTGGATTAATTTATACTGATCAAGGCAATTAGATTGAAGTGCTGCCGTTTAGTTGGTCAACTCATTTAAATGTTGCGTTTAATTCATATCCACCTCAAAGTGTTGCCATTTGATTAATCTCAAACACAACATACACCAAGTCACCAACTCCTCCTTTTGTACATCTCACAAAATCAAACTTTACACAACAAACCCTAAATCCCACCACACTCCACGCCACACTTTTCCGCTCAGCCGCACCCTTCTCTCTCTGTGTCCATGGCGCCGCCCCTAGTGTCGAAGAAGCTTTGACATCTCGACGACATCCTGTCCGCTCGTCCTGCGAAGAGCCCGAAGAAGGGTAATGGCGGAAAGAGTCCCATAGTGGCTCGGAAGAGGTCGCGGAGGATAAGGAACCGCACACTTGGCCCCAGTAATGAATCCTGTCCGATTATTGTGTCGCGGTCTCCTAGCCCCGTCCCGTCTCCGTCTTTGAGCCCTCCGGCACCAGTCTCTCCTCCCCGGGTAGTGCCGGCTTGTGACGACGATCGCCAAATACCATTAGGCGAAGTGGAGTATTACGCTCCGAACAATAACCGGAGGTTTGGCCAAGGAGCACCTTTGAATGCGAAATTTGGGACGCTGAAGAGCTACTACGGATCCCAAGTTCCCAAGAGACTTGTCAAGAAGACACAACAGGAGCCTGCTTCTGTGCTGCCTAGGGAGAATTCACCTCAGCCTTCACTGATGCCCAGAGAGAATGCACTTCATCCTTCACTGCCTCCACAAGCTGGAACATCCCAGACTTCGCTGCCATACAGCCAGTCGAAGTCCAAATCAGTGGCCAGTTCATCATACTCGCAGTCGCGGCCCAATGCATCAACCAGCTCTATCCGGTCCCGGGCGGATACGCCTCCGGTGTCTGAGGATGATGAGCTTGAAACCCCGTTGCTGTCAACCGTTCACTTGCATGAGCTTGATTCAGTCCCCCGCCGGAGTCAATCCCCACCGTACTCTGATCCGCCGCTGTTTCCAAAAGATGCTGTGGGAGAGAACGACGAGGCACCACCAGCACCAGCTGCTGTTGCTCGAGGAAAAAGTATAAGATAGAAATCTACTCCTCTGCCCACAGAAGGTATTAAAATTTTCTTTTTTCTGTGTCATGTCCATTATATTTATGATCGCATATATTTTGTATTGATGTCAAATGTTTTTCTTTTTTGATATGTAGGTGAACCTCCAGCCAAAAAGAAGAGGGGCATCGTTAAAAACGTCAAGCTCGGGCAAGAACTGGAAACTTTGGGACCCGATAAGCGGTTACTTGTGGAGGTTGGACCTGATGGCAAGAACCCGGCCAGTGCTCGTATAAAAATCCTTTTGGCCCATACTGTTGGCAGCTACGTGAAGGCAGTACTTCTGATGAATGTGGCGAGCTTCTCTGATTATCCTGATCCGGTCTGGAAACAGTTGCTGGTGCACGTTGGAGTAAGTAATATTGTTATGATCGGTAACATTGGAGCTTCTCTCATTATCCCGATGATTGTTCAATTTTGTTATGATCGGTATATATATATGTTTACTTGAATCTATTTTTCTACTTTTGTGTACTTATACATGCCAACTTTTTTTGGTAGTGCTCTTATGAGATTAATGATCAAACCTAGCTCAAGACTCTGATCCTGAAGATGGCAGCTAACCGTTTCCGGGAATGGAAAAGCAAATGCAGCAGTTTCTATCTTGCAAATCCAGATGTAGTTCCGGATGAGTTTGCCCATCGCCGCGATGAGTGGGACTGGCTTGTGAGCCACTTCAATGATCCTGTATTTCAGGTATTACCACTTAATCACCGTTTTAATAAACAGTACATTCATATAGTTAGGACTCTAAAACTAATCCGCTTCAACTGTTCGCCAACAGGCAAAAAGTTCCCGAATGAAGAAACTTAGAGTATGCGAAGATCGGAAAACCCACCATTCAGGCAAGCTGAGCTTCAACTACAGGGAAGAGCGACATCTAAAAAATGGTCACAAAGCAGCTCATTTGGCTGCTTTTTTAGAAGTGTACACTGGTGACCCAAAAGCCACACACTTGGTGGTATATTTTTTAACTTGTTACTTGGATTTGTTGGCTTTCATCACTTTAATTCAGTTAGATGTTTATCAACAGATTTTTAACGGATGTTTTTGTGTGTATCGTTTTAAATGTGTTGTTTTCTTGTGTGGTTCACTGTATTGAGTAATTGGTTTTAGTATTGTGGTGGGATGTCGAGTGGATATATTGTCAATGTGTGGTACATATTTTTTGTTCAAACATTTGTTCATGCATCTTGTTTACAAACTGCAGAATTGCTCGAACATTAATTCATGTACACTGTTTAAAATGTTAAGTCATGATCGCCTTTATTGTTGTTTGTTGTGTATGTGTGGCTAAGAATATTGTCCTGTTATTATGTTGTTAGTAGCTATGTATCTATGCTGTGTATATTTAATTTATGTACACTGTGTTTGATGTGTAAGTGGTTGTGTATATATGCTGTGAAAACTGGCATGTTAGGTTGTTAGTGGCTGTGTAGGTATGCTGTGAAAATCGGTATGTATGATGTGAAAATCGCCTTTATTATGCTTTGTGTAAAAGGTATCCATTGCTGCAATTTATTCATTGAATTCATTTGCAGGAAAAGATGAAGAATAAGTTGGCTGAACTCATGAATGGGGAAACTGACCTCGATGCTCTAGTAGATCCTATGCCGCTCCAGACCCAATTGGACATCATTGATGAGATTCTAGATCGCCGTAAAGTGAAGGGTACTGATCGGGGTCCGCTTAAAAAGGTTCAAGCTTTTTTGGACATACATGAAGAGCTTGATATGACTAGAGAGGAGCTGAGGAAGGAACAAATAGAGGCTGCCAGAAAACAGGAGGAGTCGATAGCTTTAATAAAAAGCCTCGCGGATAGGATCAAAGCTCTTGAAGACAAAGGTGGTAATGCGGCAGGGGAGGATGCCTGAGAAGAACTTTGTCATTTTAGTATGACACTTAATTATCTAACTTAGTGACCTAGCTTGTTATTTTGAGATTTGGATTGAAACATTGTCATCCAAGTCTGTAGGTGGTGTTTTTTGAGATTTGGTTTGAAACTATGTTGTCATCCAAATCTGTAACAGGTGCGTTTTGGTATTTGGATGCGAAATTTCAATCCAAAGAAATCGGATTTTCTGTTGCATATATGTTTCTATATTTTGTTGCATCAATGTCTGTTGCATTGTTTCGTTTCTTTTGCAATACATCATAAGTCTATGGTGTAAGTGTATAGCGTTGCTTAGCAACTGAGTTGTTGCATAAAAACATGTTGCAATATCCCTGTTGCTTAAAATATAGCAACAAACCAGAATGTGTTGCGAAAGCATAACTCTAACGCAACGCAGTATGGTGTTACATAAACTATGTTGCTTTGTATTTTTACAACAACACTGTTGTTGTATACAGACGTATTGCGTAGGCGTTATTACAAAAAATATAGCAACAAGTTTCAATTGTTGTTGCAAAAGATAAACTCTTATGCAACATAACCAGTGCAACAAATGTACTCTACGTTGCGTTAGAGAAACACTGATGCAATAACAATTGAAACTTGTTGCTAAATCTTTCGCAATAACGCCTACGCAATACGGCTTTATGCAACAGCGTACACGTTGCGCAAGCCCTACACAACACGATTTTGCCTTACGCAACGTTTTATTTCCTGTTGCATAATGCGAAAAATGGTGTAGTGAAATTGTCTCTGCTTTATCCACTGCATTTTCTTTTGGAACTCAGAGACATTGTCTGCTGATTTATAGGCCTGCAAATAAATGACATCGAGCCTTTTTGCCAGGATGAGCTTGTTCTGTACAGACAATGTGCAGAGAAAAGGGTCAGATATTGTTTCCATGTATAATGAGGGCTACGTGACACTAATATGTCAAAGACTCATGGTCAGAAGTCTGATTTTCAGGATATAGAGTTAAGGAAGCGCCTACAAGAAAGTGAGCACAAACTTGGGTTGTCAATGCCCCTCGATGATGCTAAGGCGCGAGCTGCGCAGCTCGAATCTCAAATCACGTTACTGGACCGGTACGCTTAGGTTAGCTTATATACTAGCAACTAGCTTTACAAGCCATCACGTTATCAAATTATGTAGGGTCCAACATTTAACTCAACCAAATTTCACCACTTAATAATTCAAGTTTTCAGTCGCTTAATCCTTGTGAGTGGGATGGAAGGCGTTGATGGATTTCGGCAAAGATGGAGTCTGCATGGTTGACTTTCAGATACCAAGTAATGCAACAAATCCTTTTTTTCAGTTTCAACTACGCCTGGAGTAAACTAAACCCTTGAACTAATTCGTACGTTGCTTGTTTTTCCTTCTAATTTGGAGTTGCCTCTATGATATGCAGGATGAGACTAGAGTCTCTGAAGCAGGGAATCGAAAAAAGAAAAAAAAGATGAACAACCTGTTGCAACCGTTACCTTGTCGACTCCAAAAAAAAATTGGTTCCTCTGGTGATGCTTTCTTCCAGCTTGACGCAAGATCGAACAAAAAACAGGTTATTTGCACAAGTTTTGCGTATCCCCAAGCCCTTGCAGAGCATCCTCAGCTTTTCGATTCTCATCTCTATACTATTGGACTTCCAAATTGAGGTCAATGCCCAATATTACTGAGAGATGTATAGAATGACATTATGACTGTAACGTTTATATACTTATTTTAGTGTTGGCTCTACTCATGAAGACCACATACACAATAAATCTGCGTTATTTTACCCGAAACGATGTCGTTCGCTGTCATCTTCTCCACAAAATGCTGCTGCTTCTTCCTTCTGAGATCCAGACCTTAGACGGCCCTCACCGGAACTGCCAAAACGCCGCCAACGCCAGGGACAGACCCAGGATTTGAGATCGGGGGTGACATAGAAAAACTCAGCACGCCATCCAAATCAGTCCTTCACTTCTCCGTTGAAGCTCGCCGCTCAAGCCAAATCATGGTCTTTGTCTTTTTTTTTTAAATCTCAAGTCTCACATAATATACTCATCAAAAAAAAAGTCTCACATAATATAATAATGGAGCAAAACGAACCTAATAATCAAATTGGACTAATCAGCACCCAATCAAAAAAAAATCTATCGAAAAAAATCAAAAAAAAATTTGGACTAGTAAACACACTAATTGATTCGGATTCTAATAACACACAACTCAGCATCAGTAAAGATCCAAACCAGATCTAGAATAGTAGAGAAGCAGCGATCATGCCTGAGATTCCGGATCCAGCGAGCTTCAACGCAACTGCGTTGTTTGGAGTATCGGACGGAGCCAAGGAAGGAACTTCGCTGATCGAAGGAGAAGACGACGCTGGAGCGGTCGAGAGCAGGAGGCGAGGCTGTTGGAGATGAAGAAGGAGTGAGAGTTGGATAGGCCGCTGGCGGAAGCGATGAGGGAACCGGAGTCGGCGCTGGTGTGTGTGGAGTCGGAACGGGAGCGGTGGGGGTAGGAATTGGTGAGGCGGTGGGGGAATGGGATGGGAGACTGATTCTTGTGTCGATGACTCCAATCACGATTCCAACCGCTCTCGTCTGCTGAAGCTTCTCCTCACCTCGCTCTCAAGCAGCTAGAAAATAGCTTCATCCAATCATCTTTATCGACACATCTTAACCTCACTCCTTCATTATTCTCCATATATATACAAATTTTTTGGAAAATCATGGGGGTGACACGAGCCCCCCGGCATAAGCTAGTTCCGTCCCTGACGAACGCCACAAAACTGTTCCACTCTGACGCAGTCGGAATATCAAAAGGGATAGCAAGCGCTAAACCTATGATAGATGATCGAATTCACAAGCGTGAACTCGAACGAACAACTATGAAATCCACCAGAAAAGATAACTCTGGAATCCACCAGAAAAGAAAATAGGAAAGCTAAAGTTTTGTTCAAATAAAAGATATCTCTTCTGAAACTCTAAAAGGGTTTAAATAGAAAAATACAAAAACTAAATTTGGAAATAAAAAATAAAATACGAAACTAATAAAATCTAAATAAAACTAATATAAGAAACTACTGATTTAGCCTGCTAAATGAACTCGGATGGCAACCCTTGCCGCGATCCACTTGATCTTCAATACGCTCTGCTAGCTGCCCTACATCAGTCTCCTCCACCTGTGAAGAACTCGCCCCCGAGTTCTCTTCTGGATACAAAGCCTCATACAACTCCTTCAAACAATCAAAACCCACATCCTTCTGAGATAACGTAACCAACAATTAGAAAGCTTTCCTACTCTGCGCATCTGCAACCTTATTCTGAGCACCCGACTTGTGCTGAATAATGAAAAGAAATTTTTGTAGAAAACTAACCCACCGAGCATGTATCTTGTTAATTACCTTCTGACTATGCAGAAACTTCAAAGCCCGGTGGTCAGTGAAGAGAATAAATTCGCGATGGATCAGATAATGCTCCCACTGCCTCAAAGCCCTGAAAGATGCATGAAACTCATGATCATAAGTACTCCACTTATGCCGTGCCTCACTGAGTTTTCACTGAAGAAAGCCGCAGGTCGCTTCTCCTGAGATAACACCGTGCTAATCCCAACTCTGCATGAATCACACTCCACCTGAGATAACTTGCTTTTTTTTTCAAACACTCGTTAATAGGTGCGATGATGGTGCTGAAGTTCTTCACAAAGCGCTTATAGAAAGTAGCTTGGCCATGAAATCTGCGTACTTCGGTAACTGACTAAGGTGCAGGCCAGTCACGAATAACAAGTATTTTCTCCTCATCCACTTGAATACCATCCTCTCCCACAACAAAGTTAAGAAACAATAGCTTATTAGTGCTGAAAATGGGGTTTGGTAGGCTAGACCCTGCAATAAGATCTATCTAGTGCTGAATACCTCGCATAGGGGGCAACTCGTCCAGTAACTCATCCGCTGTCAACTCTTCGAAATCCTTAAAAATTTCACGCACTGCTTCTGGGACCGCCTCCTCTTTCACAGCACTCAGCAAGCCCTTAACCACCACCTGGCAGAAATACTGAGCCTCCTCCACATCAACACTAAACTTCTGCTCATTGTGCATCATCACCAAAAAATTGAACTGCTTACTTGGTTGCCTATCAAAACTCGAAACAGGATCCATCACAATCTTATGCTTTCCCCACGTAAACATCATCACATTGTCCCGTCCTCTATAGGTGACATCGTTATTATACTACCAAGGACGTCCAAGTAATATATGGCAAACATCCATATCAAGAACATCACAGGGTACCTCATCTCGATAATGCTTCTCAATAGAGATAGGAACTCTGCAGGTCCGCGTGACACGAATCTGGGAGCCTTTGCTGACCCAACCAAGCACATAAGGTCTCTCATGCGGATCCATAGACAGCTTCAAGTGATCCACCAGCTTCTGAGATACCAGATTCTCCGTGCTCCCATTGTCTACAATTAGATTATTGCACACCTTATTCAGAATGGAGCAATGAGACTTAAAGAGATTCTTACGTTGTCCCTCATCCGGCGTGGTCAAAAGAACCCTCTGCATCACAATATTCACTGCCTCTAGGACTCCTCCTCTGCAAATTTGACACCCTCATACTCGTACTGCTCATATGTCTCTCCTTTCTCCAGAATAGCAATAGTCCTTTGGGTCGGACACACATTCGACCTATGTCCCTGTCCACCACAACTATAACGCTTATCACCGGATGGGTTAATATAGGGGTTAGATGGTTTCTGAACTGCTTCACGATTAGGTTGAGAGTCTCCATAACTACCACTAGGACTGCCAGCACTCTTACTCCCAACGTGTCGTTCCTTCACCCCCACACTTTCCTCCTTGTCGCGGCTTTCCTCCTTGTTGCCAACTACCTCCAAAGTTCCCTGAGGTGGATACCTACGGAATGCTTGAAACCCCCGAGGGTTCCTCTCAATTAGTTCTGCCTTCAGTGCTAAGCTAGACGCCGCTGCTACTGACCAAACAGTTTGCAACCCCATCTTTTCCTGGATCGAACTCTTCAATCCACTGATATATATGGCCACCTTCTGGTTCTCCGTCTCCTTCTGCTCATTACCCTCAGACAGGTGTAAAAATTCAGCAGTATACTCTTCCACTAATCGCCTACCCTGAACACAGTCAATATACATCTTGTATAGAATCTGCTCACAGTCCTGAGGTAAGAAATGTTTCATCATCAACTGCTTCATCCATCTCCAAGTTCGGATCGGGGACTTACCTTGCCTCCTCCTCTAGATAATGAGTTTATCACACCACACAGCAGAAGCACCCTTTAACCTGATAGCCACCATCTTAACTTGTTTACTCTCCGGGACACCCATAACTTTGCAGATTCTATCCACATCAATCTGCCAATCGAGGAACTCCTCCACGCCCATGGTTCCATGAAACCAGGGGATGTCAACCTTCACCCAATAATCATTATCATATCACCGCTCTCCTTCTTCCTCCTTCTCCTCCTCAGGATCCTCCTTAGCCGAGCTCGAGTCCTCAGCGACCGCTACACGGTTACGCCCACCACGAGGAACTCTAACTGGTGCTTCCCTTTGCGCTCTCCTACCCTCCTCATCCTGGTTGACTCTTGTCGTCAACTCAGCCACTTGATTTGTCAAAGCAGCCAGGGTCGCAGTAAAACCCACAGTAACTATCTCTATATCTGCCATGGTTATTGGACGATCAGCCATACTGATCAAATTAGAAGAGAGACAGGGAAAGACCTACTTCTGATAACAACTGACGCAGTCAGAATATCAAAAGAATAGCAAGCGCTAATCCTTGGATAGATGATTGAATTCACAAGCGTGAACTCGAACGAACAACTATGGAATCCACCAGAAAGGATAACTCTGGAATCCACAAAAAATAGCAAAGCTAAAGTTTTATTCAAATAAAAGATATCTATTCCGAAACCCTAAAAAGGGTTTAAATAAAAGAGTGTGGTTCAGGTACAAACCAATTTATATATAAAAACTACAAATTGAATTTTAAGCTGGCACGTGCCCCATTTGGTCGAAATCCCGAACAAACACACAGAGGGGTATTATAGTCATTCCACACGGAGGGGTATAAACCTAATAATATTATTTTCAATTTAGTCCACGAGTTGTTAATGATCAGACTTAAACTTGGAAATGATCAGACTTAAAAAATAGCAATGATCAGACTTAAAGAGAGAATGATCAGACTTAAAACTGGTAACTAAAAGACTACAAATTGAGAATGATCAGACTTAAAAATTGGTAATAATCAAACTTAAAATTAAGAATGATCAGACTTAAAGAGAGAATGATCAGACTTAAAAATTGTTAATGATCAGACTTAAAATTAAGAATGATCAGACTTAAAGAGAGAATGATCAGACTTAAAACTGGTAACTAAAAGACTACAAATTGATAATGATCAGACTTAAAGAGAGAATGATCAGATTTAAAAATGGTAATGATCAGACTATAAATTGATAATGACCAGACTTAAAAATGGTAAATGATCAGACTTAAATAGACAATGATCAGATTTAAAATTGATTATAATCAGACTTAGAATTGATAATGTTCAGACTTAAAATTGATAATGATCAGACTTAAAATTGACAATGATCAGACTTAGAATTGATAATGATCAGAGTTAAATAGACAATGATCAGACTTAATAATAGACAATGATCAGACTTAATATTGATAATGATCAGACTTAAAACAGACAATGATCAGACATAAAATTGATAATGATCAGACTTAAAATTGATAATGATCAGACTTAAAGATGGTATAGATCAGACGTAAAAAGACAATGATCAGACTTCAAATTGATAATGACCAGACTTAAAGATGGTTATGATCAGACTTAATAACAGACAATGATCAGACTTAATATTGATAATGATCAGACTTAAAATTGACAATGATCAGACTTAAAATTGATAATGATCAGACTTAAGAAGACAGTGAATCAGACTTAATAATAGACAATGATCAGACTTAAAATTGATAATGATCAGACTTAAAATTGATAATGATCAGACTTAGAATTGATAATGATCAGACTTAAATAGACAATGATCAGACTTAATAATAGACAATGATCAGACTTAATAATAGACAATGATCAGACTTATTATTGATAATGATCAGACTTAAAATTGACAATGATCAGACTTAAAATTGATAATGATCAGACTTAGAATTGATAATGATGAGACTTAAATAGACAATGATCAGACTTAATAATAGACAATGATCAGACTTAATAATAGACAATGATCAGATTTAATATTGATAATGATCAGACTTAAAACTGGTAACTAAAAGACTACAAATTGAGAATGATCAGACTTAAAAATTGTAGCAAATTTTACTGTAGCGAAAGTCGAATTTTATTCAAAATGATCAGACTTAAAAACGTACTGTAGCGAAAATCAAATTTTACTGTAGCAAAAATCAAATTTTATTCCAAATGATCAGACTTAACGCATGTTGATCAGACTTAAAAACGTACTGTAGCAAAAGTTGAATTTTATTGTAATAAATTTTAGGACGATTATACCCCTCCTATCTTTTATGTATTTTTAAAATAAGTCCGTGTGTATTTTTTATTTACAAAAAGAACCTCGAACGGAATGAATTTTGATTGGTCGATTTTTTATTTACATGTGTTAATTTTTTATGAATTTATAGTTTTTATTTATAATTTTAGTTTGTATTTGATCCAATTCCTAAATAAAAAAAGGGTGCGGTTCAGGTACAAACCTGTTTATAAATAAAAACTACAAACCGATTATTAAGTCGACACAGATCCAATTTTAGTCGAAATCCCGGACAAAACACGGAGGGGTATAATAGTCATTCCACACGGATGTGTATAAAACCTAATAATGTTATTTTCAATTTAGTCCAAAAGTTGTTAATGATCAGACTTAAAAACTTAATGATCAGACTTAAAATTAGCCAATGGTCAGACTAAAAATACTTAATGATCAGACTTAAAAATACACAATGATCAGACTTAAAAAACTTAATGATCAGACTTAAAATACTTAATTATCAGACTTAAAATAGATAATGATCAGACTTAAAAGACTTAATGATCAGACTTAAATGAATGAATGATCATACTTAAAAATAGACAATGATCAGACTTAAAAAGACCTAATGATCAGACTTAAAATAGATAACGATCAGACTAAAAACCAGCAATGATCAGACTTCAAAGGCTTAATGATCAGACTAAAAATAGATAATAATCATACTTAAAATAGATAATGATCATACTTAAAAATAGACAATGATCAGACTTAAAAAGACATAATGATCAGACTTAAAATAGATAAGGATCAGACTTAAAAACCAGCAATGATCAGACTTAAAAGACTTAATGATCAGACTTAAAATAGATAATAAACAGACTTAAAATAGATAATGATCATACTTAAAAAACTTAATGACCAGACTTAAAATGCTTAATTATCAGACTTAAAATAGATTATGATCAGACTTAAAAGACTTAATGATCAGACTTAAATGATTGAATGATCATACTTAAAAATAGACAATGGTCAAACTTAAAAAACTTAATAACCAGACTTAAAATACTTAATTATCAGACTTAAAATAGATAATGATCAGACTTAAAAGACTTAATGATCAGACTTAAATGACTGAATGATCATACTTAAAAATAGACAATGATCAGACTTAAAAAGACCTAATGATTAGACTTAAAATAGATAACGATCAGACTTAAAACCAGCAATGATCAGACTTAAAAGGCTTAATGATTAGACTTAAAATAGATAATAATCAGACTTAGAATAGATAATGATCATACTTAAAAATAGACAATGATCAGACTTAAAAAGACCTAATGATTAGACTTAAAATAGATAATGATCAGACTTAAAAACCAGCAATGATCAGACTTAAAAGACTTAATGATTAGACTTAAAATAGATAATAAACAGACTTAAAATAGATAATTATCATACTTAAAAATAGACAATGATCAGACTTAAAAAGACCGAATGATCAGACTTAAAATAGAAAACGATCAGACTTAAAAACCAGCAATAATCATACTTAAAAGACTTAATGATCATACTTAAAATAGATAATAAACAGACTTAAAATACTTAATTATCAGACTTAAAATAAGTAACGATCAGACTTACAAAGCAATGATCAGACTTAAAACTAAAGAGGATTAAAACGCGAGTTTGACCCTCCAGATGATCGAATTTGCCTTAAAACGCCTTAAAACTAGGCTTTCATCAAATTCTGACACAGGCGCATAAATATCAAATTTTAGAATCATACTGTAGCAAATTTTAAAATTTTACGCAAAATGATCAGACTTAACGCATGATCATCATTACCATCTTTAAGTATGATCATTACCATCTTTAAGTCTGATCATTACCATCTTTAAGTCTGATCATTACCATCTTTAAGTCTGATCATTACCATTTTTAAGTCTGATCATTACCATTTTTAAGTCTGATCATTACCATCTTTAAGTCTGATCATTACCATCTTTAAGTCGGATAATTACTGGTTTAAGTTTGATCATTAATGGTTTAAGTCTAATCATTATTTTTTTAAGTCTGTTCATTATTTTTTTAAGTCTGATCATTGTTTTTTTAAGTCTGGTCATCATTATTTTTTAAGTCTGATCATTGTTTTTTTAAGTCTGATCATTGTTCTTTTTAAGCTTGTCATTACTGGTTTAAGTCTGATCATTATTTTTTAAGTCTGGTCATTAATGGTTTAAGTCTGATCATTGTTTTTTAAGTCTGATCGTTACTGGTTAAGTGTCATCATTGTTTTTTTAAGTCTGATCATTGTTTTTTTAAGTCTGATCATTGTTTTTTTAAGTATGGTCATTACTTGTTTAAGTCTGATCATTGTTTTTTTAAGTCTGATCATTACTGTAGCAATTTTTGGACGATTATACCCCTAAAATCTTTTATGTATTTTTAAATGCATACGCGTGTGTTTTTTTATTTTTAAAAAGTACCCTGACTCAAAAAATTAGGATTGATCGATTTTACACGTGATATTATTTTTGTGAATTTATAATTTTTATTTATAATTATGATTTCTATTTCATCCAAATCCTTAAAAAAAATACAAAAACCTTTTGGATGGCAATCCTTATCCGATACTTGATCTTCACTACACTCTACTCGCTGCCCTGCATCCCCACTATCACTCGCAAATCAATCTGCAAAACCACCACCATCCGAAAAGCCCTAATCCCCAATATCGACGAACCAGCCCCAAAACACGTGGTGTTGCAATGGACCAGCCTCAACCTCCCAAGGTCCGAGCTCTCCCTACCGGTCAAACATTCCGTTGGAGGAAAACCGGCGAGGTTCAGTACACCGGCGTTGTACGGTCGCACCGATCTCGCTAAAACACCTCGAAAAAGAAGACGGTCAAATTGCGTACTGTCTGCATAAGTACAGGAATGCTGACGAGAGATTTGTATGGCTGATTTGTGGAAGGGGTTTTCAGCTTAATAGGTTTGCTGAGCTGGCTACGTATTTGGCCGCCGGGGCTAGGGTTTTGAGGCAGGATCCTTTTGAGTGTTTGATGCAGTTTTTGTTACGATAACAAAAATGGTTGAGTTCTTGTCTGGATTAGGTAACTATTTAGGACGTGTTGGAAGCTTTGATTTCTATGAGTATCCAACGTTGGAGCAGTTTGTCTGAGGTTTCTGAGAAGGAGCTTCGGGATGTAGGTTTTGGATACAGGTGTGCTTACCAATCTCAGCGAACACTATTCAGGATTTTCATATACGACATGGCAGTTTTATTCCCTTTCCTCCGAAATTTGATACTTATTTCAATCTGTTTTGTGCGAATTTAATATGTTACGAGTGATCATTCGTTTGATAAATCACTGTTTCAGTCAATACCACGTACCATCAAAGGAGTAGTTTCTGAATGGTGTTAATAATCTATTATGAAGCTCTCTAGGTTTGTATGCGACCTGAATGCCATTTGCTATTCTTTTGGTTTGAGACGTGAAAATAGTAGAATGACGTGCGATTTGTTGATTGGAGATAAGCTGGTATATAGTGAACTTTGGAGGTTTTGGGGTTTGTAAAAATAGTTGAGACTCTGCCTAGTCAATGAGTTGTTTCTTTTCCGATCTGTTGATTCGGTCTAAGCTTGATTTGTGCAGGGCCAGCTATATAGTCAGTACAGTGAAAGCATTGCAATTAAAAAGTGGTGGTGGTTTGGAGTGGCTTGCATCTCTTCGTAAAGTGCAGCTTAAGGATGCAATTGATGGCCTTTTAACTTTGAAAGGGGTTGGTCCCAAAGTAGCAGCATGTGTTGCTCTTTTCTCGTTGGATCAACATGATGCTATTTTTGTGGATACACATGTCTGGAAGGCAAGTCTTTGTACCACAGTTCACTTTTCATTTTCGGTGTCATAAATTTTCACATACTGCATTTTACGATTTGTGTTAACAAATATCTCTTATAATCTCAACATACTGCTAAACATTGAGACAAGTTAAGCAAATGAAACAATGCAACATTTCAGGCAGAATTTTTAGTAATGCATGAGGGTTATGATGCGTGTGGTATAGTCAAAGCTCGAGATAGTGTTGGTATATTTAGTTTATACTCATAGCACGACTTCATCTTCTTACTCCGACAACATGTGGCCATTTAAGCATGTTTCATGTTTATTTATTTGTTTCAGTTTAGATAGCTGAGAAATTCAGAGTGATGTCATGCTTCATGTGTTAGGAATGTGCTGAGAAATTCATATTTTTGTTTATTTGACTTGCCAGGTCGGTACGACTTATTTGCTGCCCGTCTGACACTCAAGCAAAGCCATGGTGTTGCAGATGCATTTGTAAGCATATACGGAAATTATGCTGGCTGGGCCCAAAATTTACTCTTCATTGTCTGCACAAAGGCTGCTAATTCCAGCCAGCTTAGATACCATCAAAGACAAAAGGCCTCCTGGAGTAAGAGTGCACATAGATATCAGTTAATTGGTTTGTAGTTGTACTCTATAAATACTTCGGACTTCTGAGAAACACATTCATACTGGTTTATCATTTTTTTATCAGACTTATGTGCCGAAATACTAAAATGATCTTTGAATTGTATGTACAAATTTGAAGTTGAAGGAACGAAAAATAAATCAATGTTTCTAACATAATTGTTGTTTGTCTAGCTGTATCTAACTTCTAACCTCTGTTAAGCTTTTGGAACAGTGTTTCTAATCCTCTCCAAATCACCCCGTCAGCTCATTCAAGTCACTGATCTCTTCAAGATTCACACTCTCATGCATCTTCAGCGCTCCTTTGACGTCACTCATCCAAGGCCTCGGAGCCAGCTGATCCACGCTTAAATCACTAACATACTGATCAATTACTACCGTGTCACCGCAGGTGTGAGGTTTCTCAGCTGCAGGGGGAGAACACAAGTGCCAGTGAGCACACCCAGCTCCCCTACTTTCTTGAACAAGCCTTTTCGCCTCTTGCAAAAGGTAACGAATCTCTTCTCACTGTCTTCTATTTTCTTGATCTCGATCTTTTTCTTGCCTGATCTTTCTTGCTTGCAGCACAAGTCTGACTCGATTGCTACATAACATAAAGTCCATAGATGAGGAATAATGGAGTCAATTGGTACTATCAACTCACCTAGCAATGCGTTGCCAGAAACAATGGAAAGGCAAGCTCTGGGCGCTTCTCGTTGGATCTTAATATCAACTGTGGATGAGACGAGACATCCACTGTTAGAAGCAAGGTTGTCAGAATCGAGTTTTTACATTGACTCGTTTTGGTTAGGTAGAATCGGAACATAAACTCGAATCGTAAAATCGACGAATTTACCTTATATTAAAATAATATCAAATATTGTATATGTATTTTATAAGATAACGGAAAATGACACTCTATTCTTGCCTGCACCTCCATCCATGGACTTCGACTCCTCACATTTACAATCATTCGGTTTTATGCTCCCAAATCCTTCAAGCAATCAACTTCGTCACCCCTTAATCTCACCTTTTCCAAATCAACACAACAGAAGCTCCATGCCCAGGTGGCTACATCTTCCACCTCCGGCCCCTTCTCCGCTCTCCCACAATCCCTTTTCAGTTCCCTCCTAAATCCACTCCTGTACAGCTCATTGAAGCCATTCGTGGCCAAAAGGAGGAGGAGACATCGTTGGTGTTGTTTGTAGTTGATGGGTCGTCTTATTGCTTAACTTGACAGCAACAAAGTTGTGCTGGGTCTTCAATGCGAGCAAATAACTTCGGTTGAATGCGGCTTTCTTCACTTGTAGTAGTAATAGTTCCTTGGATATCAATTTGAACCACTTAATTCGCTGTCCGAATTCAATATTTCCACCCTATTACGTTGCCTTGGGTTGCAGGAAATTTGAACTTGAGATATAATCCAAATTGAGAAGCACTTTGTTGATAGGCAAGAAAACAAAGCAAACTTAGGGTTTGGGTGTTTTGGAAACAAGTGAAGGGATTGTGATATCTAGCAATTGCACAGCAATTTTTCATGTCGCATGAGTGACAAGTCCATCTGTATTTATAGACAAGCAGCCAGGTACGAGTAGGAGCCGCGACTGCCAACCGAGCAGTCACGTTCGGCGCATTTTCAGCAAGCATTAGGCTGCCGCATTTTCAGGTGACATTACGTTAATGTCAAGACACAAAGCGGTGAGCGTTAATGTCTCTTGAAAACGCGATCTGCACTGAGTTCCAAACCGATTGTGCAATTGTGATCCGCGCGTTCTTAGCAAGCATTAGCTTGCCGCGTTTTCACTTGACATTACCGTAATGTCTATTGAAAACGTGGTACACATTAATGTAACGTGATAACGCGATCCACACTAAGTTTCCAACTCAAAACTTGCTCAATCTGATTTCGATATCTCTCATGTTCTTTAGGGTATGTTACCCTTACACGTTAGAACATTAAACTAGGTCCTAAGACCCTAAAACCACCAACAATCCTCCCCCATTTTTGGGTTTTCCTTTGATCCACAAAATACCTTGTTTTTAAGTAAGACACGCATAAACGAAAATGTTGTAAACGATTGAATTTCCGCATAGTGTAATCACGCATACAATATACCTGAAAATCATGGTGCTCGTCAATGGTTGAACCAATCAATCCATTTGGGTACTTGACGGCGACACACGCATGTATTACTTCACAAACCGTTAAGTTAACTTGACTCTTAATGGCCCTTGAGTCCCTATCCATTCATAAACGTATATGAGATTAAATCCGATATCTCATGAAGCGACCAGAAACTTCACGTTTATATAGGTAGATTTTCTATTGGGTCACACCGCCCGATTGTGCTCCTACAATTAGCACTTTTTCAAAGAATCCATTAAGAAGAGTTCATCTTCAACCTCACACTTGTAGGTGCTGAACACATACTTGGGGATGCTTATTTGTGTTCATCAATCTTCTAGGAATGGGCTTTCCACATTGAATTCAGCTCCAGCGCTAACTGGATGTGAATTGGGTGTCCCACGACTAAAAGATATTTATATGGGTTTTAGTCCCATCCCCTTCACAGACTTAGTGATCAAATCTCTAACCAATCCCTTCGTCAAGTGATCGGCTAGATTCTGCTGTGACTTAACAAAATCCACAGATATTACCCCATGCGTAATGAACTCTTTTACCGCACTATGTCTAACACCCAAGTGTCTAGACTTCCCATTGTATACATGGCTATATACTTTAGCCAACGCTGTAGCGCTATCACAATGAATCAATATGGGTGATATCGGTTCTCCCACAATGGTATTTCATGAATCATGTTCTTTAGCCATTCCGCTTCTTTCGAAGCTGCGGCTAGAGCAACAAATTCAGATGGCACCTCCCCCAAGTAGAAATACCCATCCACTTGTAGAAGAATGATCCTCTTCGTTAGAAATCCAACTTGCATCCGAATATCCTTCAATGACCGAAGGAAATTCAGAATATACAAGACCTAGGTTCATCGTTCCCTTAAGATACCGAAGTACCCTATGAACCGCTCGCCAGTGATCCTCGCTAGGATTACTTGTATATCAACTTAGCTTGCCTACCGCAAAAGCTATGTCTGGTCTTGTACTTGTCATCGCGTACATCAAACTTCCGATGACCCTTGAATATTCAACATGTGACACTGGGGCTCCCTTATTGGGAAGAAGGTGTTTGGAAGATTCAAAAGGAGTATTCACTGGATGACAGTCCAAGTACTTGTACTTCTTTAACACTTTCTCAATATAATGAGATTGTGTCAAAGCTAGACCCCCTTCTACTCTTTCTATTCTTATACCAAGAATGACTTCCGCCTCCCCCATGTCCTTCATGGAAAACTTAGATGATAAAAAATCCTTTGTCTGATTTATGCACTTTATGGTAGTGCCAAAAATCAACATATCATCTACATATAGACAAATGATAACTCCATTTCCAGAATTATCAAATTTGCTATACACACATTTATCCGATTGATTTAAGATAAATCCATCGGAAAGCACCACCTCATCAAATTTTTGATGCCATTGCATAGGTGCCTGTTTAAGTCCATACAATGACTTAACAAGCTTGCATACCTTGTGCTCTTGTCCCGTTACAACGAAACCTTCTGGTTGCTTCATGTATATTTCTTACTCTAAATAACCGTTTAGGAAAGCAGTCTTTACATCCATTTGATGTACTATGTATAGATGCTAAAGCAATCAATAATCTGATTGTTGATATTCTTGCAACCGGTGCATAGGTATCAAAGTAGTACATACCAAATTTTTGTCTAAAGCCTTGAATTACCAATCTTGCTTTAAATTTATCAATGGTACCATCCACTTTCATCTTCTTTCTGAAGATCCATTTATTTCACAATGCCTTATGATCTGGTGGTAAATCTACCAAAATCCAAGTGTTATTACCCACTATAGAGTCCATTTCATCATTAATGGCCTCTTTCCAAAATGATACATCTTGTGATTTCATGGCTTCATCAAAGGTCTTAGGATCATCCTCAATGATGTGGCAATATAAATATTGCGACCCAACGTCTTCCCGAGTTCCTTCCACTAGGTACATTTGAAAATCATTGCCAAATGATTTTTCTTTCCTAGACCTCTTACTCTTTCTAATTTCTGAACTTTGGGGTTCACTTGATTCTTGAACTATACTAGGCGCAAGAATCAAATCTTTAGGCATGCTAATTGATGAAAATCTCTTTTCATCAAATATGGCATCTCTCGATTCAATGATAGTGTGAATCGATACGTGCTTGTTAGGTTCTATAACGTAGAATCTATAAGCCAAGTAGTGTTAGGCATATCCTATGAATATGCATTCAACTCTCTTTTCTCCTAAAGTTTTAAATTTAGGTAGAGGTAGTCTCACTACTGCTCTACAGCCCCAAACTCTAACATGTGCCAAATTTGGCTTCTTCTTATGCCAAATTTCATAAGGAGTAAGGTTGCTTATACTATTAGGAACCCTATTTAGTAAGTAGCAAGCCGTTAACATGGCTTCACCCCAAAATCCGTCGTTTAGACCTGAGTAAGAAAGCATGGCATTAACCATTTCTTTCAAAACTCTATTTTTCCTTTCCGATACACCATTTTGTTGTGGTGTGTAAGGAGCTGTGGTTTCATGAATGATACCAACACTTTGGAAATAACTTGGATTAAAGTATTCCCCACCTCTATCGGTGCGTAACTTCTTAATAGAAGTTCCCTTTTGAAGTTCAACTTCACTCTTATAAATTTTAAATTTTTCAAGAGCTTCATTTTTGGAATGCAATAAATAAACATAGCAAAATCTAGAACAATCATCTATGTATGTGACTACATATTTCTTGTTCCCTAGAGATGGTGATGCATGAAAATCACATAAATCACTATGTATCAAGTCAAGTATATTACTTTCTCTAGTAACCTTATAGAATGGTTGCCTAGTAATTTTAGTAACCATACAAGTTTGACATTTATCAATATTCATGTTAAATGAAGGAATTAAATCATGCTTTGACATATTACACAATCTTTTGTAATGAACATGTCCTAAACGTGCATGCCATAGTGTGGATATGTCAACATGTGAATTCATAGATTGAGTAGAACATTCATGCTCACAATTCATGTAAATAGAAGAAATAATTTTATTAATGCTTAACTTAAACATTCCATTACACAAGTAACCTTTACCAACAAATATACCACCCTTTGACAACACATACTTATCGGCTTCATACACTAGCCGATAACCTTGTTTATTCAAAACAGTACCCGCCACAATATTTTTTCTAATATTTGGTACAAACAGAACATTACAAAGAACAACAGTTTTTCCCGAAGAGAATTCTACTTCTACTCGGCCTAGTCCAAGGATTGGGGCAGTTGACTTGTCTCCCATGTGAAGAACTCTTCCTTCACTTGTAGTGGCAAATGATTTGAACAATCCCTTGTCTCTACAAACATGTGCCATAGCACCGGAGTCAACCCACCATGAAGTCTCATCATCCTGCATATCAAAGATTTCAGAAAAGTTAGAAACATAATCTACATTAGAGTATGTATCTATCTTAGTTTCCAAATTTGAAACTAACAAATTCTGACCTTGAGATTTCTGCTCTTGGTTTTTATTACCAAAAGCATTGTTTTGAGCCTTCTCTCTCTTCCCCTTTCCTACGCGGCAGTCACGCTTAAAGTGCCTTACTTTTCCGCAAGTCCAACACACGTTTTCTTTAGACGGATGCTTCTTCTTGTTAGGACCTTTGCTAACATACTCATTAGGCCTCTTCTTGCCTTTGTTTTTGTTCATCTTTTGAGAACTAGTCTCCAATACATTCACCTTAGGCGAATTAGTATCCACTTCCATTGTGTCCTTTTCCCGCACACAAAATTCCTCTTCCATTCGCAATTCCTTTGCGAGTTCAACAAGAGACATGTCTTCCTTTTTGTGCTTTAAGGTACGTCGGAAGTCCTTCCATGCTGATGGTAATTTGTCAATGATACTTGACGCCAAGATGGCTTCATCCATCTTCAGATTTCATTGAACAAATTGCCCCAAGATACGCTGTATCTCATGGAATTGTTCCATCACAGGACGTGAATCCACCATCTTGTAGTTGTTGAAATTACTAACAAGAAATTTGATGCTTGAGGCGTCCTCAGCCATATACTTGGATTCAAGTGTGTCCCATAACTCTTTTGCAGACTCAACATTTTGATATAAGTCAAATAGAGGATCAGACATACTGTTGAGGATATGTCCTCTAGCTATGTAGTCGTCGTTTTCTCATCTGCTTCGATCACGGAATGCAACCACCAGTGCGTCATCTCCAACTTCAGGTCATGGTGTACACAGCACGTACACCACCTTCAAATTTGTCAGTAGAAAATGCATCTTCCTCCTCCAACGCCGAAAATCGGTTCCTTTAAACTTGTCTAACTTCTGAAACTGGTGCAGTATCTATCGCACGCTCGCCATTGATTATTGAATGATATTGAATTTGTTTGTAGTTGCTGGGTCGTCATATTGATTAACTTGACAGCAACAAAGTTGTGCTGGGTCTTCAATGCGAGCAAATAACTTCGGTTAAATGCGGCTTTCTTCACTTGTAGTAGTAATAGTTCCTTGTATATCAATTTGAACCACGTAATTCGCTGTCCGAATTCAATATTTCCACCCTATTACGTTGCCTTGGGTTGCAGGAAATTTGAACTTGAGATATAATCCAAATTGAGAAGCACTTTGTTTTTAGGCAAGAAAACAAAGCAAACTTAGGGTTTGGGTGTTTTGGAAACAAGAGAAGGGATTGTGATATCTAGCAATTGCATAGAAAGTTTTCATGTCCCATGAGTGACAAGTCAATCTGTATTTATAGACAATCAGCCGGGTACGAGCAGGAGCCGCGACTGACAACTGAGCAGTCGCGTTCGGCGCGTTTTCAGCAAGCATTAGGCTGCCGCGTTTTTAGGTGACATTACGTTAATGTCAAGACAAAACGCGATGAGCGTTAATGTCTCTTGAAAACGCGATCTGTACTGAGTTCCAAACCGATTGTGCAATTGTGATCCGCACGTTCTCAGCAAGGATTAGCTTTTTGCGTTTTCACTTGACATTACCGTAATGTCTATTAAAAACTTGGTACAGGTTAATGTAACGTGATAACGCGATCCACATTTAGTTTCCAACTCAAAACTTGCTCAATCTGATTTTGATATTGAAATATTCCCCTAGTAGATGAGATGTTGTTCCGGTCGGGTGTAGAACAATATCTTGAACAACTTATGCGGAATTTAAAAGTAGTGTAGAAAATAAATGACACGCAAAGTTGTTACCTGACAAGCGTATTTTTAACCCTATATAGTCGAAGTTTTAGGGGTTCAATTGCAGTCAAACAAAATTTATAACTTGGTAAGCCAAGGGTCGATCCAAGGAGCAATGCGTGTGAATACTAGCTAACAAGTGACCTATTTAGCTATTCCGATTAACAAGTGAAAGGTTTTGTTGTGATGAAAATTTCAGAAATTAAATATGCAGAAAATAAAAGGTTGTGTTTATATCAGAGAAAGAATTCCAGAATCCATACTTCACCCGTGCTAACCCCACTAATCATGCAATCATGTCAAGTTTATTATTCATGCTATCGAATATGGAATATAACTGAAATAACATTAGACAAGCCGCCCATCCACGAATCATTATCTAGATTAATCTCAATTGTTGAACGCCGCCCATCCACGGATTATCAACGATCTCGATATATTAAACTAAAGGTTTTCCTATTAACTCATGTAAACATGACCTAATATCAATTTCATGTAATCCGGTTAATCCCTAGGGCCCATCCACCTTTCGGCATATAACCTAAATACGTTCTAGCAATGCAAACATACCCTTTTATGTAAATACTTGCATAGAACGATAATATTAAGCACACAATGAAATTGAATAATCGAATCGCATAAATAACAACTTTAATTGATCACATGAAGAGTTAGGGTTACAAAGCACGGGATCCGTAGGATCCCAGAATAAGAGGACTACTCACTATTCATGGTGATTAAACCAAAAACAGTGTAAAAAAAGGAAAGAACGAGTAAACCGTAAAGACGTGGTGTAGCTCGATGATCCTAACGCTGAAAGCTCTGTCTTCTCTCCCAAGTTAGGGTTTCTTCTCCAAAATAACAACAACCTGTCTATTCTGGTCGTGTTTCCTTTTATAGATCGTCTAAAAAGGCTGAAAAGCCCAAAATTGAATTTTAGAAACAACTTGTAAAAGTGCCCAGCTGACGGTCCCGTTACAACCGAGCCTGTAATGGCTGTAACGGGCCAAGCCAAAATCTCTGATGAAATTCATGCCGTTACACCCTTTACAATCCAAGGTGTAACGGCTGCTGAGAGTTGTAACGGGCTTCCTTGATATCTCAGGGGAAAAAGGGGCCGTTACACCCGTTACAACCCAAGGTGTGACGGCTGTAACGGGCCGTCCTGGCACAACTTCTATTTTTAGCCTTTTTCGATCAATCTTTCCGTTCTTTAAATACTTTGGCTCCAAGGAGCGATGATATGTCTATTTTACCTGAAACACTAGAGAAAGACATCAAATATAGACAATTTGTCGGGAGAATGAACGTTATCCTTCATCGAATGTAGTGAATAATCAGTCAGAATATTGACTGATCATTACCCAGTTCGGCGTTAACGAGCCTACGTCTGGGGGGCTGTCCCTTAGCCCGGTGGATACCAATTCACTGATAATGAGTATTGCGAGTATAGGATCTTACGTTTACAGAATCCCTCTTAAACCGCTTGAGCATCGGACACTCTAGCAATTGCACTATAGGTCTCCCTCTAGATCTTTGCTCCCGCTTTGTATCCACCAATGTGATTCTCCGTGAGAACCAGCGCCTTCTCCCGAATGCGCAGTAACAGAACAGCAGTGCACAAACCTTCAGCTTTGTTCCACGATCAATCTGCTGAGCACCAGCATAGATTGAATCCGAGCGCCTTTGAGAAACTAGTGACGATTATCTCTCCGGCCGATTACCTCCACCTCCCTTCAATGTATGTGAGCGTGTGTAATATCTCCGTAAGTGCTGACTAATACCTGAGCATTAGCCCTCCTTATATAGAGCGGTAGAAGTCCTAAAGCGACTAGGATTTCAGAACTAAACCGCCTCTAATCTTAGGAAACCTTTCCTAATCTTTTGCGCATATCTTTTGAAGATAATCCTTTATTTGATTCTTTAATCTTGATTAGGCAATCTTCAAATATCTTCTCGAATAAGATAACTTCAGGCGCAAGTAACCGACTTTAGGATGTCCTCAATTATCCATAAGCACCGACTTGCCAAAAACAGATCTCGGAAATATCTTCTCGCTAAGTTGTGCTACGTCGGCTGAGACAAGTTTCCAAATCTGAATTTTGGAAACTTCCATCTTCTATCCTTTGATAAGCAGACGACTTGTTCTTCCAACGGTCGGCTGAGTTTCCTAATCTGAATTAGGAAACATTCTATCTGCTTCACCTTGTTCCAGGACAATTTTCTCATCTAGTCTAAAACAACAGCTTGAACAACTATTCTAAGTTTTGCCAAACTACATGCCATAAACTAACAATCTTTCCCTTGGCATTTTTGGCAAAACTAACTACTGTAATCTACCTGTACTACTATTACAGTTGAATCTTTGAGGAGATTTCAAACTCCCAAGCTGTGTTACTAACTAAGGAAAAGAGATTTCAAACTCTTAACAAGAACTATCAAAAAGCACAATCGAATCTTTTAAGGAGCTTTCAAACTCCGAACATGTCAAACAAAACAGCATACCTGAATCTTTTAAGAAGCTTTCAAACTCCGAATCTACTCCCCCTTTTTGCCATAAATTGACAAGGGAGAATAAAAAGAGCAATAGTTCGAAAGATAAAGTCTAGAGTTCAACAAAACATAGAATTGTTTGTAACAAAGAGAAGAGAGACTTCACCAGGAGCTAGTAGTCAGACTCATCACTGACTTCATCATCATCCGAGCCTCCTTCATCTTCTTCCTCGGGATAGCGCAGACCAACCAAGAGCTTAGTGATCTTTTTCTATCTGGCCATGAGCAGCACCATCCTTTCATTCGTATCTGCTAGCTCTTCTTAAAGATGTGAGATCATCTGATTCCGAGTGGCACGAGAGACAGAGGCCCTTAATTCCTCCCGAGATCGCCCAGTCCCCTTCTTCTTGGGTTTGACAGGTTCAGCCAGGTCCAGATCTATAATGTGCTTCCCAGAAAAATGCTTATGATCTGCAAGAAAAGCCTTCGGAGTACCAGTCAACATATCTTGACTTGATAGGATATCTGGATGTTGTGCCACCACAAGTTGATGGATCAGGGAGGGGAATCCAATCAGATGATTGACTTTTACCGAGCTTGCATGGCCAGCAATTTGATCAAATATGAGACGCCCTAGATCAATTTTCTTTCCAGCTCCTATGGTTTTCAGAAACGCTCCCATTGATTGGCCAAGTGTAGTGTGGTGATTGTTCGGCATCCAGTTATGTACTGCAATGCTGTGAAGCAAAGAGTGCTTTGTAGACAAGTCCTTGACAGGGAAAGACATGGTGTACCACTTTGAACGAACCCCACCAGTAAGAGCTGCTGCGATCTTGTGCTAGTTGGGATTTTCTCCAATATTCAACGCTCCAGCTTCAATCCCAAAGTAATCATTTATCCCTTCAGGGGTGATGACAACTTCCTTGCCTCTCACACTTGTCATTCTGAAAGATGCACTCTCCATATCAACAAACTTTTCTGGCAGATTTACAATAATTTCCCCTCACGAGTCTTGCTGCAAACGGTTTAGCCATAGTCACCGACGGCCACAAGTCCAGCTCTTTGATCCGACTTACAATCTCCTTGGCTACATACTTGTCAGCTTCCAACACCCTTTCAGCCACGATCTTCCTTTTTTGAACAAATTCCCACTTCTTCGCATGTTGATCTGAAACAAACCGGATTCCATTAACAACAACTCCAGACGAAAACTGGACTTTCTTCCCCTTGTCATTCCGCTTCGCAGAGGGAACACTTGACTTAGCTTTCTTCGCTGCAGGAATAGCAATCTTCTCTTGGACAGAAGCTTCAACCTCAGTTGGAATTTCTTTTGAGGTAGGAGCAGAATCCTTTCTTTTCTTTGATGCTTTCACCTTTACACCAGTGGGAACTCTTACATCAGCACCTTGAGTTGGAACATCCTTCTTTAACTGAGCAGCTGTGAAATCTTCCCCTGGTAGATGAGATGTTGTTCTGGTCGAGATCCAGAGCAAATCCTGAAACAACTTATGCGCTAAAACAAGTAATGCGGAAATAAAACGACACGCAAAGTTGTTACCCAGTTCGGCGTTAACGTGCCTACGTCTGGGGGGCGTTCTCTAGCCCGGTGGATAGCAATTCACTATTATTGAGTATTGCGAGTACAAGGTTTACCATTTACAGAATCCCTCTTAAACAACCTGAGCCTCGGAAACTCTAGTAATTGCAATCTAGGTCTCCCCCTAGATCTTCGCTCCCGCTCCGTATCCACCAGAATGATTCTCCGTGAGAATCAGCGCCTTCTCCCGAATGCGCAGTAATAGAACTTCAGTGCGAGCCTTCAGCTTCGTCTTTCGATCAATCTGTTGAGCACCAATGCAGATTGATCCGAGCGCCTTCGAGTAACCAGTGACGGTTAGTTCTCCAGCCGTATACGTGCGTCGTGAATAACCAGTTACGATTGATTCACCGCCGTTTGCCTCCTCCTCCCTTCAATGAGTATGAGCGTGTATTGTATCTCCGTGAGTGCTGCTAATAACCGAGTATTAGCACTCCTTATATAGAGCGGTCGAAACCCTAAAACAATAAGGATTCCTAAACTAAACCGCCTCTATCTTTAGGAAATCTTTCCTAATTTCTTGCGCATATCTCTTGTAGATAATCCTCCGTTCGAATCTTTAAACTAGATTAAGCAACCTTCGATTATCTTCTCGACTAAGATAGCTTCAAGCGCAAGCAACCGACTCCAAGGATATTTCCAATAAACCATAAGCACCTGACTCGACTAATATGATTTAGGAAATTCACTGCTGCGTCAGAGTTGTGCTAAGTCGGCTTAGACAAGTTTCCAAATCCGAATATGGAAACTTTCAACTTCTGTCCACTGAAGTGCAACCGCCTTAATCTTCCAACGATCGACTAGGTTTCCTAATCTGATTTAGGAAACACTTCTTCTTCTTCAACTTGTTCTAGGACAGTTGTCTCTTCCAGTCTTGAACAACAGCTAGAACAACTATACTAAGTTTTGCCAAACTACATGCCATATAAACTAACAATCTCCCCCTTGGCATTTTTGGCAAAACTACCTATTTGAAGCTACCTGTACTACTAATACAGTTGAATCTTTGAGAAGATTTCAAACTTCCTAGCTGTGCTACTAACAAAGCTACCAACTGAATCTTTGAGGAGATTTCAAACTCCTAACACAATAAAAGCACAACGAATCTTTTAAGGAGATTTCAAACTCCAAGTATGATAAACACTCTATCACAACTGAATCTTTTAAGGAGCTTTCAAACTCCAAATTTACTCCCCCTTTTTGTCATAAAGTGACAAGGAAGTACCACCACTTCACAAGATGCAGATAATATGAAAAACCTTGAAAATCCTTTGAAACTCATTCTATCCATACTGCCTCCAGGTCAACCTATCACGTATAGATTAAGAGAGAACCGGTTGACCACCCTGATCCGAAACCACTTAGTTGTCAATGACACACAGACCCAGAGAGGATCTAAGTGTCTCAAACTGAAGATTGTCCAAAGCCTTTGTGAATATGTCTGCAAGCTGTTTCTCCGTTGATACGTGGGTCAGGGTGAGAGTCTTCTTTTCTACAAGTTCCCGAATGAAATGATGCCTGATATCGATATGCTTTGTTCTAGAATGTTGTACCGGATTCTTAGATATATTGATGGCACTCATGTTGTCACAGTAGAGAGTCATCATACCTTGTTTTACCCCGTATTCCTCTAGCATCTGTTTCATCCATACCATCTGGGTACAACAACTTCCGGCTGCAATATATTCTGCTTCAGCTGTAGATAAGGATATACTATTCTGCTTCTTACTGAACCAAGAGACCAGATTGTTTCCTAGAAAGAAACATCCTCCAGAGGTACTTTTGTGATCATCTGCATTCCCAGCCCAATCTGCATCACAATAGCCTACCAAACATGCGTTAGTATCCTTGGTATACCATATACCATAGTCAGCTGTTCCACAAACATATCTGATAATTCTCTTCACATTCATCAGGTGACTCTCTTTGGGATTAGCTTGATATCTGGCACAAACACCAACTGCATGAGCAATGTCCGGTCTACTGGCTGTTAGGTATAGAAGACTGCCAATCATGCTTCTGTACAAGGTTTGATCCACCTTAGTACCAGCATCATCCTTTGTGACCTTCACATGAGTTGCAGCAGGGGTTCTCTTATGAGTTGCTTTCTCCAGATTAAACTTCTTGATAAGGTTCCTTGTATACTTGCTTTGGGAGATAAAGATTCCATCTGCCTTCTCTTTAACTTGTAACCCTAGGAAATAACTCATCTCTCCTACCATGCTCATCTGGAATTCGCTTTTCATTTATTCAACAAATTTGTCCACCAGCGTCTGTCTGCTAGAGCCGAACACAATATCATCCACATAAATCTGAGCAATGATGAAGTCTGACCCTGTGTGCTTCACAAACAGCGTCTTATCTACTCCCCCTCGCACATATTCATGAGAGACAAGGAACTCTGTAAGCCGCTCATACCAGGCCTTGGGCGCCTGTTTAAGACCATATAGAGCCTTCTTCAGGTGATACACATATTCCGGGTGATGAGGATCTTCGAATCCCTTTGGTTGGGCTACATAAACTTCTTCATTTAGCACCCCGTTGAGAAAAGCACTCTTTACGTCCATCTGAAACAACTTGAACTTCAGGTGGCATGCAAGAGCTAAGAGAAGTCGAATGGCTTCCAAACGAGCAATAGGGGCAAATGTCTCATCAAAGTCTATTCCTTCAATCTGAGTATAGCCTTGAGCCACAAGTCTTGCCTTGTTTCTAGTGATGTTTCCTTGCTCATCAGACTTGTTCTTGAAAATCCACTTTGTGCCAATAACATTCACATTATCAGGACGTGGAACAAGGTTCCAAACATCATTGCGCTGAAATTCACCAAGTTCTTCTTGCATGGCAACAACCCAGTATTCATCATTGATGGCTTCCTTGACGTTCTTGGGTTCGATAGAAGATATGAAGCATGCAAAGCCAGCCAGATCTCGAAAGTTTACTTGTTTACCTCTAGTAATGATGCCTTCATTTAGATCACCAATCACCTCGCTGATGGGATGATTCTTCTCGATGGCCCTTGAGGGATGAAGGACACGAGGGGAATCAGGAGACATTGTATCTGGATTATTATCTTCTTCTGGCTGATTGTCATTCGAGGTCGGAAGTTTGGGATCTGTGTTAGAAATGACAGTTGTGTTGGGACAATTGATTCCCAATTGGTCTGGAAGGGACGGAGTATCATCATCATCTGCAGTATGTGTCTCAGGAGCTTCTGGCACAACATCCTGAACAACCACATTAATGGATTCCATGACGACTCCAGTGCGCTTGTTGTAGACACGATATGCCCTGCTGTTAGTAGAGTAACCCAGAAAGATCCCTTCATCACTTTTAGGATCCAGCTTCTGCAGATACTCTCGATCTCTGAGAATATAGCACTGGCTTCCGAAGACATGAAAGTACTTTACTGTAGGTCGTTTACCCTTCCATAACTCGTAGCAAGTCTTCTCTGTTCCGGATCGAATTGTCACTCTGTTAATGATATAGCAGGCTGTATTCATTGCTTCCACCCAAAATTTTAAAGGCACCTTCTTTGCGTGAAGCATAACTCGAGTCATCTCCTGAATAGTTCGATTCTTTCTCTCCACAACTCCATTCTGTTGAGGAGTGATAGGAGAAGAGAATTGTTGTATAATCCCTCTTCTTGAACAGAAATCAGCAAGAGCAGCATTGTCAAACTCTTTCCCATGATCACTTCTGATTTTTACTATATGCTCATCTTTATCTTCTCTTTCGCGTTCCAGTTGAGTGCACAGCTGAACAAACGCCTGAACTGCATCTGACTTTTCTCTCAAAAAACAAGGCCAGGTGAACCTTGTGAAATCGTCAGCACAAACAAGAACATACCTTTTGCTAGAATAACTTTCCACTTGCATAGGCCCCATTAGGTCAATATGAAGCAGTTCCAGGGGTCTGCTTGTATTAATCTGAGTGGTGCTCTTGTAAGGGACTTTGATTTGTTTTCCAATCTGACAGTCTCCGCAAACAATGCTAAGTTCTCCTCGAACTCTGGGAATGCCTCGAACAAGCCCCTCTGAAGTAATCTTCTGTAACGTTCTAAGGTTCACATGTCCCATTCGCTGATGCCATAAGTTCATCTCTTCAGTACGGCTCAGTAAGCATGTAGTTTCAGCATTGGGTTTACATAGGTTGAGAAGATAGCAGTTATTTGACGACCTTCTTCCTGTGAGGACTGGTTCATTCTTCTGGTTTAACACCACGCATTCATCCTGGGAGAATTGAACATGATGCTCTCCATTGCACAACTGACTTATGCTGATAAGATTGGCCTGTAAACCTTTGACAAGAAGAACTTCTTTCAATCTGGGTAGACCTTGAACATTTAGGATTCCTTTCCCAATGACTTTGCTCTCTACACCATCACCAAAAGTCACATTAGAACTTCCTTTGCATTCCTCTATACTGGTTAGAAACTTAGGATTGCCAGTCATATGTCTCGAACATCCACTGTCAAAGTACCACTTTTCTTTCTTCAGATGACTGGACGAACTGAATGCAACATAGCACACTTCACTTCTTTGCTTAACTCTCCAAACTTGCTTCATTCATGGTTTCTGAACTTGTTTCACCTTTCTGAAGGACATATGAAACTCATGACATCTTGCCTTAATGTGTCCCATTTGATTACAGAAGAAACATCTTCGTCTGTCTCGCTGTCTTGTGAGATGTCGTGTGGTAAGCCAAGATAATTTTCTTTGTGGGAAATGATTGGCTGGAACAGTTTCCGGTTCTGGCTTAGCAAAAGATCTTCTTTGAGTATGATGTTAAGCTGGAACAAGTTGTGGTAGTAGTTGTGGCACAGCCTTAACAAAAGCCGTCTTTCCGGAGCTTGATCCTCGATTAAATCCAAGCCCTTTATGACCACCCCCTATCCTTTGTGCTCCCAGAATAGAGTCTAGATCTTTTGTTCCAGAGTTCAGCATTTTGACTGTCTTTTTCAAGTGATTCAGCTCTTCTATTGTCGCCTCATGAGCAAGTTTGCCTGTTTCGATTTCACATTTGAGGGAATCAATAATATCAGTAAGATTTACCTCTCTTCTTTTCAGAGTATCATTTTCTTGCTTTAGGTCATCTGTATCTCCTGAATCATCTCCTTGGTAGTTGTTACTTCGAAGTTTCAGGGAGGATATAACTGCCAGTAACTCCGTTTTTTGGGAGCTTAGCTCAGCTCTTTCGTTTGTCACTGCCATCAACTGGGCTTTGAGATCAGTAATAGTCTGCTGATAATTTAGTTTTAAGGTGCTAACCTCTTCCTTGAGCTTCTCCTTTTCTGTAGTTAGATCTTCTAGAGAGTTCTGTAGATCTGTTTTTCGCTTGATATCAACCAGCCATTGTTGATATAGATCTTTGTAGTTGTTAGCAATTTCCTCGTCAGTAATTTCATCATGGTCACTGTAGCTAGAATATAGAGTGTGATCTTCAGGTGATTTCATGGTCTCCTCTTCTATGCTTTGGTCCTTTGTGGGTTTGACACATCCGGTAAGAGCAACAAAGTTGTTGGTTTCCCCCTCAGAGTCACTATCACTCCATTTCACAGCATATGCATTCTTTTTCTTCTGTGTGTTAATACATTCTGCCCGGATATGACCAAAGCCTTCACATTATCTGCATTGGATCCCTTTGCCCTTGTTCTCGGATAAGGAGTCTTCAGCACTATTTTTCTTGTGATTTTTTTCTTCTTTCTGAAACTTGGTTCTGTTATTCTTCTGGAAGCTTGAGTCAGACGACTGGCTGGACTCAGTCCCTTTACCGTACTGCCTTCTTATAAATTTCCCAAAGTTTTTGGCAAACATGGCATACTGTTGTTCTGACGCATCGTCTGCCTTGTCCTTAACAACTTCAGCCTTTAGACCAACGCTGGAGACTTTTGTGAGACGGTCTTCTTCATTCATGTCCATCTCATGGGTCTGCAGGGAGCCCATCAGTTCATCTAGTCTCATGGTTTTCACATCATTGGCTTCCTTGACGGCAAGAGCTTTCATGGCAAACCGCTTTGTGAGAGATCTCAACACCTTTCTCACCAGTGTTTCCTCAGTCATTGGTTCTCCTAGCGCGAATGCTTCGTTAGAGATGTCAAGAACCCGAGTGTTGAAGTCAGCAATGGTCTCATCCTCCTGCATTCTCAGATTTTCGAATTTTGATGTGACCATCTCCATTCTAGAGATTTTAACTTTGGTTGTTCCTTCATGAGCAGTTTGTAGTATGTCCCAAGCCGCCTTGGCAATCTCACAGGTAGAGATCATCTTGAAGTTCTTTCCATCAACTCCAGAGAATTTGGCATTCATTGCTTTAGAGTTCGCCGCTTCAGCTTTCTTTTGAACCTCAGTCCACTTGTCTTTAGCAAGAAGGCTAACCTTACCTTCTTCGTCGGTAGCCACTGGGTGAGTCCATCCTTGTTCAACAGCTTCCCAGACTGATTCGTCTTAAGACTTTAGAAACGCCTTCATTCGTACCCTCCAGTAGCCATATTTGTTTCCTTCGAGCAGAGGAGGTCTCGTGATGTTCTGCCCTTCTCTTAAATCCATCTCACCAGCCTTCGGATCTTACTCTGTGTGTCGAGTATGTGCTCTGATACCAATTGAAATCTTCCCCTGGTAGATGAGATGTTGTTCTGGTCGAGATCCAGAGCAAATCCTGAAACAACTTATGCGCTAAAACAAGTAATGCGGAAATAAAATGACACGCAAAGTTGTTACCTAGTTCGGCATTAACGAGCCTACGTCTGGGGGGCGTTCTCTAGCCCGGTGGATAGCAATTCACTATTATTGAGTATTGCGAGTACAGGGTTTACCGTTTACAGAATCCCTCTTAAACAACCTGAGCCTCGGACACTCTAGTAATTGCAATCTAGGTCTCCCCTAGATCTTCGCTCCCGCTCCGTATCCACCAGAATGATTCTCCGTGAGAATCAGCGCCTTCTCCCGAATGCGCAGTAACAGAACTTCAGTGTGAGCCTTCAGCTTCGTCCTTCGATCAATTTGTTGAGCACCAATGCAGATTGATCCGAGCGCCTTCGAGTAACCAGTGACGGTTAGTTCTCCAGCCGTATACGTGCGTCGTGAATAACCAGTTACGATTGATTCACCGCCGTTTGCCTCCTCCTCCCTTCAATGAGTATGAGCGTGTATTGTATCTCCGTGAGTGCTGCTAATAACCGAGTATTAGCACTCCTTATATAGAGTGGTCGAAACCCTAAAATAATAAGGATTCCTAAACTAAACCGCCTCTATCTTTAGGAAATCTTTCCTAATTTCTTGCGCATATCTCTTGTAGATAATCCTCCGTTCGAATCTTTAAACTAGATTAAGCAACCTTCGATTATCTTCTCGACTAAGATAGCTTCAAGCGCAAGCAACCGACTCCAAGGATATTTCCAATAAACCATAAGCACCTGACTCGACTAATATGATTTAGGAAATTCACTGCTGCGTCAGAGTTGTGCTAAGTCGGCTTAGACAAGTTTCCAAATCCGAATATGGAAACTTTCAACTTCTGTCCACTGAAGTGCAACCGCCTTGATCTTCCAACGGTCGACTAGGTTTCCTAATCTGATTTAGGAAACACTTCTTCTGCTTCAACTTGTTCTAGGACAGTTGTCTCTTCCAGTCTTGAACAACAGCTAGAACAACTATACTAAGTTTTGCCAAACTACATGCCATATAAACTAACAAGCTGGTATTGGCTTGATGACTTGTTCCTTATTTACTGGAATATCTTTCTGAATTTCTTTGACCAAGTCAGACAACTTGACAGACTCGTCTGCTGAGTCTTCACTCAGGACTTCCATCTCCTCATCAGCGGCTTTAGAAGCAGACTCTTCATCATCATAGCCCTCCACAGCATCAAACAATTCTTGCAAAGCTTCATCTACTTCATTCGATGCATGCTGTGAATGCACTTTATCTTCAGCAATTGATTTATCAGCAACTTCTTTGGTAGAATCTGCCATTCTCTTTTCAGGGGAAACAGGAACAGACTGTTCCTCTGCATCAGAACCACCACCAACTTCTTCAGAAATTTTGTCAGAAGCTTCACTCAGTTTTTCTTCCTCCTCCTCAGCATTACTGGATTCTTCAATGGACACATCCAATCCTGCTTTTTCTGACTCACCATCTTCAACCCCTTTGTTCTCAGACTCTTCATCAGACTGTGAAACTACTGCCTTACGTTTCACAATTCTAAACTTTTCTTTCACAGTATTTTTCTTAGGAACAACCAACTTGATTCTTGTACCTTTCACCACAGGAGACTTCTCCCCCTGCATACAAGCTACCTCTTTTTGCTTTTCTCCAACAACATCAGAACCATCCAAACGCACACTAGGCAAACTAGGACCACTTGCATTAATAGATTTGGAACTAGCAGTTACCTCTTGTGCCGTCTTCTTCACAGGATCCTTGACTGAAGTGTTCTTCGGAACCGTTGGCTTCTTAGGGATTTGCTCCGGAACAGATTTAAGAGGATCCTTTTCTTTTGTCTGAACAATGGAGTCCATCTCCTTTGCCAGATTAACTGAACCCTTCTTCTCAGGGACCGCCACCTTCTTATCCACTGTTGATTTGGTCTTCTTTGGAGCGCTTGCCTTCTCTGCGGCTTTAGGTTTCGAGACTGCTTTGTTGGTTGCCAGGTTAGGGTTATCTATGACCAGCTTTGGTTCATCGACAGCCTTCGATGATGCTTCCTCCGTTTCTGCTTTAGGGACTTTGTTCTTTCTTGTGGCCACCATCTTAGAGACTCGCTGAGCTTTGATTAGGGTTTCGTTTGGGAGACGAAAAGTGAGAAACGCAGAGATTGATTTGGACTTTTGGAAATTACGCCGAATTTCGGTAACATATACATCTACTCAAAACACCCCAGGCTGCCACGTCACAAAAAAATATTTGAATATTTTTGAATATTTTTGGAAGTCCAACCGTTTCTTCTCGAGCCAATATTTGAAATACACACACCTTCCTTCCTTCCACGTCAGCCCTTTAACACATATCTAGTTTGAGCACTGGCTGACAACTTGTTCTGCAACAACTCAGTTGTTGGCGACACACAGATCCGGTGAGGATCTAAGTGTCAGAAACGGAAGATTGTTCAAGGCCCTGATGTAGGTATCCGATTGTTTCTTCATCATCTCTTATTCCACCCTATATTTTTGCATTACCGACTTCTGCCACAGTATCTTGGTGTAACAACTCTCAATATCGGCTTCTTTCAGTATCGACTTCTGCCACAACATCTTGGTGTAACAACTTTCAAACTTGAATATTGGGAATTTGGTGAAGCTCCCTTTTGTGTTGACTCCCCCTCGATCATAGCCATGGTTGACACAATCAACCCATGCTGTGGGCGTCTTCACACGATGACAACAGTGCTGGACCCTTCTACCACCCCTCTTGAAGTGTGTAGGCTTTACAGTGGTTGGAAGACACGTAGACTGCATCTGATTGCTTTGAGTCTCACTCAGCATACATGTTCGCGTAGCAGTGGGTTGACCAAGATCTAATAAATAGCAGTTGTTTGAGGCTCTCCTTCCAGTGAGAATATCTTCATTCAGATTGTTCTGAACCACACACTTGTCCTGTGTGAACTGAACACGATTCTCTCCATCGCACAACTGGCTTATGCTGATCAGATTTGCCTGCAATCCTTCGACAAGAAGAACCTCCTTCAATCTAGGTAGACCAGGGACATTTAATGTTCCTCTCCCGAGCACTCTGCCTTTTATTCCGTCTCCAAAAGTCACAGAATTTCCTTGACCTTTTTCTACCTTGGTTAGAAACTCTGGATTACCAGTCATGTGCCTAGAGCATCCACTGTCAAAATACCATCGAAGCTTCTCCAGATGACTCGTGGAACTGAAAGCAACATGGCATACATCTCCTTTTTGTTTGGTTTTCCAGACTTGCTTCATGGGGGGTTTTGATATCTCATGACGTTGACTCATCTTCCTAAGGAATTTGTGGAAGTCAGGGCATCTTGACTTGAGGTGTCCCACTTGATTGCAGTAGAAGCACCTTTGTTTGTCCTGCCTCTTTGTGGTGGGCCAACCTGAGTTTCTTCGTGCGCGATGTTCTTCTGGAACGACATATGTGCTAGGTTCAGTTCTCTCCAATGTTGTCTGCACGTCCTCATCAGTTCCCAGACAGTCTTCTAGACATGAGTTGAGCATCTTGACAGATTTCTTCAGATAGTTCAGTTCTTCCAGGGTCTCGACATGAGCTTCCTTGTCTGTCTCAATCTCAATTTTCAGCGCATCTATAGTATTAAGAAGAATTACCTCTTGACATTTCAACGCAGCATTTTTCTTCTTTAGATTGGCCATGACTTCTGGATGATTACCTTGACTCCTTTCGATCTGCAGCTTCAGAGATGAGATAACTGCCAGTAATTCAGACTTCTATGCAATAAGGTTTGTTTGCTCATCTTTTGCTTTGGTCAACTGAGATTGGAGGTTAGTGATAGTTTGTTGAAGTTCCACCTTTTGAGTGACTAGAATAGTAGCTTCTTCCCATAGTTTTTCTTTTTCCTCCGTTAGGCCAGTCAGATTGCTGTGAAGTAACTTGTTCTGCTCAACTTCATTAAGCCATTCCTGGAACAACTCCTTGTATTTGCTGGCACATTTTTCATCCGAGACTTCTTCATCATTACTGCAGCTTGAGTACTGAATATGATTTTCTGAGGATGATTTTGACTCAACTTCTTGGTTCGTTTCGTCCTCCTGGTTGACAAAGGAAGCAAGGGCGACAAAATTGTTAGACTCACCCTCTAGATCAGATTTACTATCACTCCAGCTGACAGCATATGCATTCTTCTTCTTCTGCGTATTGACACATTCTGCTTGAATGTGACCATACCCTTCACAGTCTCTGCACTGTATCCCTTTGCCTTTGTTGTCCTGATTGGAGTCTCCAGATTGGTTCCACTTTTGTGATTTCACATCCTTCTGGAATCTTGAGTTAAAAGTCTGACCAGAATCAGTTCCTTTGTTATACTGTTTTCTCATAAACCTACCGAAGTTTTTCGCAAACAAGGCATATTGTTGTTCTGACAGATCCCCCAACTTGTCTGGAACAGGTGAGACTTCAGCTTTCAGACTAATGCTTTTATTCTTCATGAGTTGATCTTCTTCATTCATATCCATCTCATATGTCTGAAGAGACCCCATTAGTTCATCCAGCCTCATGGTCTTTACATCATTAGCTTCCTTAACTGCAAGAGCTTTTATAGAAAACCGCTTTGTAAGAGATCTCAGCAACTTTCTTACCATCGTTTCTTCGGGTCATTGGTTCTCCAAGAGCAAAAGCTTCGTTAGAGATATCGAGAACCCGTGTATTGAAGTCAGCAATGGTCTCATCCTCCTGCATTCTTAAATTTTCGAATTTTGATGTGACTGTCTCCATTCAAGAAATTTTAACTTTGGTTGTACCTTCATGAGCAGTTTGCAGTATATCCTAGGCTTTCTTCGCAATCTCACAGGTGGAGATCATCTTGAAGTTCTTTCCATCAACTCCCGAGAATATAGCATTCATTACTTTGGAGTTTGCCTCTTCAGTACTCTTATGAGCCTCTGTCCACTTGTCTTTAGTCATAGGGGTGACTTTGCCGGCATCGGTGATGACTAGGGATGTCCACCCATTCTCAACAGCTTCCCAAACTAATTCATCCTGAGATTTTAGGAAGGCCTTCATTCGCACTCTCCAATAACCATATTTGTTTCCTTCCAGTAGCGGGGGACGAGTGATGTTCTGCCTATCTCTTCAATCCATCTCAAACAACCTCTAGATCATACTCTGTGTGTAGAGTATTTGCTCTGATACCAATTGAAATCCTCCCCTAGTAGATGAGATGTTGATCTGGTCGGGTGTAGAACAATATCTGAACAACTTATGCAGAATTTAAAAGTAGTGCAGAACAATATCTAGAACAACTTATGCGCAAAGTTGTTACCCAGTTCGGCGTTAACGAGCCTACGTCTAAGGGGCTGTCCCTTAGCCCGGTGGATAGCAATTCACTAATAATGAGTATTGCGAGTACAGGATCTTACGTTTACAGGATCCCTCTTAAACCGCCTGAGCCTCGGACACTCTAGCAATTGCACTCTAGGTCTCCCCCTAGATCTTTGCTCCCGCTTCGTATCCACCAATGTGATTCTCCTTGAGCACCAGCGCCTTCTCCCGAATGCACAGTAACAGAACAGCAGTGCACAAACCTTCAGCTTTGTTCCACGATCAATCTGCTGAGCACCAACACAGATTGAATCCGAGCGCCTTTGAGAAACCAGTGACGATTATCTCTCCGGCCGATTACCTCCACCTCCCTTCAATGTATGTGAGCGTGTGTAATATCTCCGTAAGTGCTGACTAATACCTGAGCATTAGCCCTCCTTATATAGAGCGGTATAAGTCCTAAAGCGACTAGGATTTCCGAACTAAACCACCTCTAATCTTAGGAAACCTTTCTTAATCTTTTGCGCATATCTTTTGAAGATAATCCTTTATTTGATTCTTTAATCTTGATTAGGCAATCTTCAAATATCTTCTCGAATAAGATAACTTCAGGCGCAAGTAACCGACTTCAGGATGTCTTCAATTATCCATAAGCACCGACTTGCCAAAAATAGATCTCAGAAATATCTTCTCGCTAAGTTGTGCTACGTCGGCTGAGACAAGTTTCCAAATCTGAATTTTGGAAACTTCCATCTTCTGTCCTTTGATAAGCAACCGACTTGTTCTTCCAACGGTCGGCTGAGTTTCCTAATCTGAATTAGGAAACATTCTATCTGCTTCACCTTGTTCCGGGACAGTTGTCTCATCTAGTCTAAAACAACAGCTTGAACAACTATTCTAAGTTTTGCCAAACTACATGCCATAAACTAACAGATATCTCTCATGTTCTTTAGGGTATGTTACCCTTACACGTTAGAACATTATACTAGGTCCTAAAACCCTGAAATCACCAACATTGTTCAATTGCGCACTGAAGCAGTCCAACTTTGTACCTACTTCGCCGGTTTATACTGAAATGCTTCACAAACTTGGAAATATTGGATCTTTTGATTCTATGCGGAGTGTTTTAAAAGGGGTGAAGCGATTGACCCGTGGATTTGATCGCGAACTCCAACCAACTAAATCAACGATGAGTGAACATTCTCCATCGCTTGGACAGAAACTGCGCAGTGTTGTTCGGACCAGCAAACACTTCGTTCCCGACCGCGATGGCCTCGACCTTGGTTCGGGGTAGTATTGAGCCACGTTGGACTAGATCCACGAATCAGCGAGGGCTCTTCTACAGGCTGCTCTTGGCAAAATCTCATTTGGCATAGCGTTGATGACGCCGGTGTTGGAGTTAGCGACAACGACGATGACGGTGGAGTCGAAATCGTGGAGCTTCAGTTTCTACACCTTCGGATTTGAGTAGGTCAACGACTTTTGATGGAGTCGGAAGGTTGTTGGCGCTTCGGCCTAATTTAATATAAATAATGAAAAAGAAGTATTGGGCTGAACAAATTATCTGGCCTGTACGATTTTATTTTATTTAACCAATTTTAAAGTGTTTTAAATCATGTAAACTCATTTTGAGGTCCGATTTTAGACAAAAACGAGTCTGACTGCGATTTAACACGAAACTCATATCTAGAAACGTAAAATTGGACGAGTTTAAGTTTTAAAACGTGATTTTGACAACCTTGGATAGAAGCCTATAACCAGTGTTATTAAACTCGGACCGATCCGGTCGGTTCGACCGGTTCGGTTCTGTTATCCGATCGGTTTACAAGCGACCCGGTCAAAACTTGGTTGACCCGGTGGGTTGATCCGATCGGTTGAACCGGCTGACCCGGTGATTTGTTCGGTTCAATCCGTTCGATTTAGTATGAATAAATATTTATTTATTTTGACTTGGACAAGACTCGAACCTAGTCTTCCTCTATAATTATCCCCTCTCTTTCCACCAAGCTAAACATGATTCTTGTATTAATATTTGTTTCAATAATGTATATTCATTTATCAAATCTATAAAATTTATTACTTATTATCAATTTAGCTAGAAATTCAATTAGTCTTAGAAATCCCTTATTGTTGTGACTTACAAATTGACTAAAATTGTTATTGTTGTTCTATTATTGTTGTATTATTGATTTGTACTTCATCAAATTCTAAATTTGTTATAGTATGTTGTTATAATCGGATCATAATCATGTAATATTTATTCAAGTCATAAATATGTTAAATTATAATCTCATATATACGTATTTTATTTTTATTTTTTAATATGTGCGGGTCAAATCGATCAACCCGATTGAACCACTGACCCATTGACCCAGTGACTTGACCGGTTCGATCCACGGTTCGGTTTTAATAACACTGCCTATAACCTCTACAACTGTGTTTATATATAATATTATCAGCGCACTGCATTTGGTGGTGGCTTATGAAGATTTTTGGAAGTGCTGTATATTATGAGTTTCAAAATAATAAATATAGAATAATGAATTTTCGATAATTAAATTACACTCACTGTAATAATTAATCTTAATTTATTTAGAAATAAATTTTTTAATTTAAGATGGCCAGAATTTCGGAAATTTCCTCAAATACTCAAAATCCGAATTGCATTCCCTTTCTACTCAACTTTCAAATTACATTCCCAATTTACTCACATTTTATAAGGCGCCGTTAGCAACGGCGTCTCAAGGCTAAGCCGCTTGATTGGTCGAATTCTTGACCTATTATTCACTTCATTCGATGATGGATTATGTTTGTTTTCCTGACATTTTATTGTCATTTGATATGTTTTCTAGTTTTTCAGGTCATATATCACATATCTAATACTTTTGGATTGATCCGAAGCAAAGCAAAGCAATTAGTGAAGATTTGGGCAAAAATAGGACAAAACAAGGCAGATCGACCTTCCCTACTTGTTTTGCACCTACAGGTCGCAATTGGTGTTCAAATGAGTCGAAATTTAGCTTGTTGGAAAGCTAATTCAATTCCCTACAACTTTGTAGTTGACACAAAGAGCAGATTCGAAGGTTTATATCTCCAAAAAGGCAAAAGAAGTCAGCCCGTTACAATCTTCAGCAACCGTTACACCTTGAGCTGTAACGGGCATGAATTTTCTCAGAGATTTTTGCTTAGTCCGTTACAGCCGTTACACCCAGCTGTAACGGGTGTAACGGCCCCGTCAAAGTATTTTGCACGCAGAAATCTCATACGGTGTCCAAATTGGTTGATTCAAAGCTTGTTGGAAAGATAATTCAAATGGCTACAACTTTGTAGTTTAGGCCAAGATCCAATTCGGAGGTTAAAACTATGATAAATCGACCCGAAGTTGCTGCCTTTCTTCAAAATCCGTTTTTGGCAAGTTCTGGTCCTTTTTTGCAATAGAGCAGTTTTTGGGTTTTTGGCCCTTTTTGGGAGAGATATATAAGGAAACACGACCAGAATAGACAGGGTGTTGCAAATTTGGAGAAACCCTAGCTTGGAGAAGACGAAGCTTTCATCGTGAGAGATTTAACGAGCCACCGCGTCATTACGGTTATTCGTTCTTATTTCTCTATACATTGTTTTTGGTTAATCGCCATGAATAGCGAGTAGTCTTCTTTATTCCGGGATCCTACGGATCCCGTGCTATGTAACCCTAACTCTCATGTGATCAATTGAAGTTTATTATTTATGCGATTCGAATATTCAATTTCATTGTGTGCTTAATATTATCGTTCTATGCATGTATTTACATCAAAGGGTATGTTTGCATTGGTAGAACGTATTTAGGTTATATGCCGAAAGGTGGATGGGCCCTAGAGATTAACCGGATTGCATGAAATTGATGTTAGGTCATGTTTACATGATTTAATAGGAAAACCTTTAATTTAATAAATCGAAATCGTTGATAATCCGTGGATGGGCGGCGTTCAACGATTGAGATTAATCTAGACAATGATCCGTGGATGGGCGGCTTGTCTAGTGTTATTTCGGTTATATTCCATATTCGATAGCATGAATAATTAACGTAGAGTGATTGCATGATTAGTGGGGTTAGCACGGGTGAAGTACGGATTCTGGGATTCTTACTCTGATAAAAACACAACATTTAATTTCTGCATCTTAATTTTCTGTTATTTAATTTCTGCAAGTTTCGTGACACAAAAACCCTAGGTTTTCATACCTGTTAATTAGGAATAGCTAAATAGGTCACATTTGTTTGCTAGTATTCACACGCACTGCTCCTAAGACCGACCCTTGGCTTACCAAGGTTATAAATTTTGTTTGACTGCAATTTGACCCCTAAAACTCATACTTTGACAACTATAAAGGGTTAAAAATACGCGTGTCAAAATGGCGCCGTTGCCGGGGAGCTGCATTTAGTGTGATATTAGATTTAACGTATGTAGTTTAGAGTATTCCATTTTTTATTACCTCTTTGTACATACTATATATACTTCTGACCTTCACTAATCACTTTTATTTTGAATGTTGCGAGGATGTTCTCTTTTGGTCATCAAGATGCCTACCCAAGGGAAGAGCCTTATTGTCAGACATATTCATATGATACAAATTGGGGAGGAAATCAAAATCAGTTCTACGATCGACCATGCTATCAAGATGACCACTATTATGAGAGTTACCAGAATCACTCGCAGCAACAATATCAGCTCCATGATCAACATTATTATCAAGATGATCCGTATTATGAGAGCTGCCAGAATCACTCGCAGCAGCAACAACCTCAGGACACTGGAGAATACTCACGTATAGAGTCCATGATGGCTAGTTTCTTGGCGGAGCAAGACAGGCGAGCTCAAGAGCAAGAAAGGCGCGCTCAAGAGCAGGATAGGCAACTGACAGCACTCGATCAGAAAATTGAGCAGATCAGCATCCAAAGCAAGCAACTAGCCATTCGGAACAAGATACTGAAAGATCACCCAGAGCAACAAGCCATTGAAGCCACCAATGCATGCGAAGACGAGGACATCGAGATGACAATGGCAAATCATCAAGAAGTTCAAATCTATGAAGCATATTCATCTTCAGCTTTATTTCGAATCCACGTGGAAGATGATCAGGATACGAGAATGCTCTCTACACCAGAACAACCTGTTTGTGAGGATGGTTTTGAGGCGTTTAGAATGGTTGCCAAGGCTTGCACTGAGTTGGAGGATGATGAGTCTTGTACCGATGACGTCTCAGAAGATGAAGATGCATCTCCCTCCACTACGAGCGCTTCTACAGGTCATTTAGATGAGCAGACAGAGGAGAACATCGTTCCACCAGTTTCTCTGGCCGCTGATGAGGTATCAAAGGATTATAGGTACGAAGACTTTGTTGATGTGTACCTCAACTCGAAGACAGAGGATCCTTGCATACGCATAGATGTGATAGTGAAGGGAAATTTTGAAGTATGGGAACGTGAGTTCCTAGCTAAAGAGTATACAGGAAGTGTGCTTGTTGGAGCCAGCGCTGAATATATTTATCTTGACACACCGCCTCCAGACAAGTTTCGGCAGTTCTTGCCTTACGTCTTGAAACTGTTGATAGGGAGTTTCTGCAGCCCCTTGGTTCTTAAGGGTCTTAAATTTTTGAAGAGACTGCATGCTCTGCTCGACGTTCATGTCATACAAGATGGACGTAAATTTCAATGGGATTTGAAGGTGGATTGACACTACCTCCCTTGCTGAGTCTCGCCAAGACGTTAAACTAGGTCTCTTCGGGGAGTAACCCGCGCTGTAAGTATTAGTTAGTTTCATTTTTCATTTGCATTGTGTGTGGACATTTCAAGGTTCTAAGTGTGGAGTGCACCAGCCCCTTCACGATTTTCGATGCTAACCTATCACTTGTGAAGCTCTGTGTTTTTATCTTTATATCTACCAGCTCATGAGACGCGTTTCACTCCCCGGGCATCGTTTAATCTCCACGGATATCATGTCATCACCTACGAGGGAAGTTCCTATGTGCTTTTTCTTATCTTTTATTTCTTCGCTTAGGGACTAAGCTTATTTTTAAGTGTGGAGTGGGTAGCACATAGTCACATATACATTCATCGCATGTCACACATTCACTCTTGCATATGATCAACTGTCTATGTATTGCGATTGAAATCCTCATTTTCTACGATACTCCTTGACTGATTGACACTCATTTGGATTTGAAGTCTAGGACTTGAAATAGTTTTAACCGTATGTGTATTCTTTTGAGTCAGTATCATTGCTAGCCTTTGACTATCACATGTTCTACGTATTTCTTAAAGCATGTTTGAGACTTGAAATTAGTAGGCACCGGTTTAAAAATGTCAAAAACTTAAACTACATCTCTTCTTCTAGGTGACCTTAGTGCTAGTATGTGTTTCTCTACACTCGTCGTGATTTGCATGCACCCGCCTTTATTCATACACTATGTCAAGCTTTAAGTGTGGAGTTAGACAATTGACCTTCAAGTTTTCCCCTCAAAAACAAAGTTCTCAATTCTGGAAAGTGGGTGAAACATTGGCCCCAAGCATAGTTGTTTTTTTGAAAGAAAACCAGTTTGAAAAAAAAACCAAAATGCTTTTGTTGATTCTGCGAAAGCAGAAAATACCAAGGACCTGGTGAGAAAAGTCACCTCTGGTATATGGAAAACACTCTTGAAACAATTTCTGCCCCCTTCTGCTTGATATAGTGTAATTCCATCTTCTCATTGCGTGCAAATCATTACATATCTTGAGAATTCGTGTACTAGAACCTAAGGGACGATCCTCGTGCTTGCACTAAAAAAATTTGATGTGATTTTCGTACTGTTTTTCAGAAAAAACCTTAAGTCAGGCTCCTCTTCTCTTATGGGTCATTGTCTAATCCTTGGCACTTGGGAATGAGCTTTGCGCCAAGAGCCCGTGGACTATCCCTAGACAGCATAGGTGAATGACGAGCATGTTTTGTGTAACTATTCATGTTCTTTATACGTTGCAATAGAACTATTTAGAACATGTGATTAGTCGATTGCTAGCCGTGTGTACTGCCCGTTTGAATGCATAACTCGTATAATCTACGATTGTCTGAAAACTTTGATGAAGATGTTTGACTTGAAGTTGAGGTAACACGATGAATCCGAGGTATGACATGACTTTACTGTGACTCATTGAGCATCATTTCATGCATACACGTTAGTTAGTTGTACAAGGGATTTGTAGGTAGTCCCATTCCTGAAAACCTTCACGAGACTATACTCGTCCTACTAGGGCAGCCTATGGGTTTAAAGGCTTGATGCATACGCTAAATGCATTCGTGTCCTCTACGACAGTGAGTTATCTTTTTTGTTTTGGTTAGAATTGATCACATGACACTTGAGTGGGTAACTATTCTGCAGTTTATTACCTTGAACTTAATGTTTGCTCGGGACGAACAAATACTAAGTGTGGAGTATTTTGATCGGTCGAATTCTTGACCTATTATTCACTTCATTCGATGATGGATTATGTTTGTTTTCCCGACATTTTATTGTCATTTGATATGTTTTCTAGTGTTTCAGGTCATATATCACATATCTAATACTTTTGGATTGATCCGAAGCAAAGCAAAGCAATTAGTGAAGATTTGGGCAAAAACAGGACAAAACAAGACAGATCGACCTTCCCTACTTGTTTTGCACCTACAGGTCGCAATTGGTGTCCAAATGAGTCGAAATTTAGCTTGTTGGAAAGTTAATTCAATTCCCTACAACTTTGTAGTTGACACAAAGAGCAGATTCGTAGGTTTAGACCTCCAAAAAGGCAAAAGAAGTCAGCCCGTTACAATCTTCAGAAACCGTTACACCTTGAGCTGTAGCGGCTGTAACGGGCATGAATTTTCTCAGAGATTTTTGCTTAGTCCGTTACAGCTGTTACACCCAGCTGTAACGGGTGTAACGGCCCCGTCAAAGTATTTTGCACGCAGAAATCTCATACGGTGTCCAAATTGGTTGATTCAAAGCTTGTTGGAAAGATAATTCAAATGGCTACAACTTTGTAGTTTAGGCCAAGATCCAATTCGGACGTTAAGACTATGATAAATCGACCCAAAGTTGCTGCATTTCTTCAAAATCCGTTTTTGGCAAGTTCTGGTCCTTTTTGGCAATAGAGCAGTTTTTGGGTTTTTGGCCCTTTTTGGGAGAGATATATAAGGAAACACGACCAGAATAGACAGGGTGTTGCAAATTTGGAGAAGAAACCCTAGCTTGGAGAAGACGAAGCTCTCATCGTGAGAGATTTAACGAGCCACCGCGTCTTTACGGTTATTCGTTCTTATTTCTCTATACATTGTTTTTGGTTAATCGCCATGAATAGCGAGTAGTCTTCTTTATTCCGGGATACTACGGATCCCGTGCTATGAAACCCTAACTCTCATGTGATCAATTGAAGTTTATTATTTATGCGATTCGAATATTCAATTTCATTGTGTGCTTAATATTATCGTTCTATGCATGTATTTACATCAAAGGGTATGTTTGCATTGGTAGAACGTATTTAGGTTATATGCCGAAAGGTGGATGGGCCCTAGGGATTAACCGGATTGCATGAAATTGATGTTAGGTCATGTTTACATGATTTAATAGGAAAACCTTTAATTTAATAAATCGAAATCATTGATAATCCGTGGATGGGCGGCGTTCAACGATTGAGATTAATCAAGACAATGATCCGTGGATGGGCGGTGACAAGGCGTCGTTAGGACCTTGCAAATTGATATTTATAAACTCCTCGCTTTTGGCTCACTAAAAAATAGTAGAGCGGCAAGTAAGGGTCGATCCCAAGAGAATTAGCTTGGTTACTTGTTGGTCTTGTGGAAGCAAGAAAAGTTTTTCCACCAAAATCTGCTTAGATCATCGAATCACACTTGAATGTGCGTGGAGGGAGAGTTAGCTCCCCATGAGGTGTGAACCTCTTGGATATCTTCGCAATAATGGTGAGAAACTAGCTCAACTGCTTGTAAGTAAATAAATGAAAATAAAACAGTTGGGGTTTGGGTTTTTATAAAAGAAAAAAGACAAGTACGTGAGTAGAGTGCAATATGAGAAATATCTAGTCGTGGGTTCTTTGCTACATGTTCATCCTTGGCTCTATGTGGATAAATCTATCTCATGGCGCGACGTTCCGGCTAAGGAACGCGCCCTTGACCTTGGCTTCCCTCGCGTTGGTTCGTAACACGCCGACTAGGTCGTGTTCTTGAGCCCCGGCTAAGGTAGCTCATCGAACGCAAGTTGAGGAAAGCTCCGGTCCTAGTCCTTCTCTTAGGTCGAGCTGAAATGTCTAGGGGTTTCGAGTCGCGCCGACTAGGTAGTACTTCGAAACCTTACCCCAAACAAATCCACTTGGCCTAAGTGTTACTATCTACCATTGCGACTAGCATCCGGTAGATGATAACGATAGGGTCTCGAACCTTCGCTAAACTTTGTGGCTAGACATCCACTTAGCGTAGCTCTCGACCCATAGATTGAGCACAAGGACTAGTAACGAGATAGAAAATGTAAAGTGCGATGCCTCAAAACATGATTGCAATTACGAACCCACAACTAGATCAAGGGATTTAGCTACTAGTATTCATGGGGTGAATACAATAGCTTTGCATAAGTAAATGGAAATGTAATACGAGAAGGGGTAGAGAGAGAGAGAGACGTGCAAAAAAAACTCTTGAATTGTATTGCTAGATTTCCGGGACCGAAGGAACAATTTCCAAGGGAATGAAGTGGTTCTTATATAGGACAAGCTAAGGGAATATGCCAAACTTGATGCCCAAGTTGCTTGGCATGAGTGGGGTGGCAATAGCCCTTTGAACATTGGATTCCTTCATTGGCCTTGGAGGGCTTGGCGGACTTGACTCTGGCCTTGGGAGAAGCAACGCGGGAGTGATGTCACGCCTTGAAAGACGAGCCGAGAAACGCGGGGGATGTTGACCATTGACCGTCGACGTTGACGTGCTTGACCGGCCTTGACTTGTGCGGAGGTCGGATGGAGGCCTGGTCTTTGATCGATGATTCTCGGTGCAGACTAGGCACAGGGCCAGGTCTTGGACGGGTGAATGCGGGCGAGGAGCCTGACGATGCGCGCGGAGCGCGGTGCGGCCCAGATTGGCATTTCAGCGCGGAGCGCTTCGGAACTCTTCGAGCGGTGGGCAGGCACACGTCGAGGCTTGGCTCGACACTCAGCGCGGAGCGCACTCGGCATTTCTCGGCGTGGAACGTCGATGCTGAGCGGTACTTCTTCGGGGAGGCCTTTCCGAGTGCCTGACGAGGCACACTCGGACTTTCTCGACGCGGTGCGAGCCAAATGAGGCCCCGACCGGCCAGAACTCCAACTGGTGGTTTTTAGGCATAAATGCCCTCTTTTGCGCGCGATTCCTCATAAGTCCTCGAAAGTACCTGCGATGCAAAAATACATTAGCAAGCAACTGTTCATATGACCTTGAATGTCAATTAGTGGGAATTGTTGACTTAATAAGTCGTGTAAACACGGCTTATCAGGCGGCTTGTCTAGTGTTATTTCGGTTATATTCCATATTCGATAGCATGAATAATTAACGTAGAGTGATTGCATGATTAGTGGGGTTAGCACGGGTGAAGTACGGATTCTGGGATTCTTTCTCTGATAAAAACACAACATTTAATTTCTGCATCTTAATTTTCTGTTATTTAATTTCTGCAAGTTTCGTGACACCAAAACCCTAGGTTTTCATACCTGTTAATTAGGAATAGCTAAATAGGTCACATTGTTTGCTAGTATTCACACGCACTGCTCCTAGGACCGACCCTTGGCTTACCAAGGTTATAAATTTTGTTTGACTGCAATTTGACCCCTAAAACTCATACTTTGACAACTATAAAGGGTTAAAAATACGCGTGTCACCGCTCTTTTCGACAACAGTTTCATCCTAGTGGCATATTTAAACCTAAACCAAAATCTGATTGGACACAGTTTATCAAGTAGGCATAAACCGATATGGTCAACAACGTCTTAAACTTAGCCGCTGTTGTGGACGACGTATTAATGTAGTGTAACAACTCATAGGCTTGGCATGTTGGCAAGGTTATGCCGTTGTAGTCAATAGCGTCTTATAGTTTAGCCACTGTTTGCCATGGCGGTTTAATGTAATTTTCCAATTCAGAGGCTTGGTATGTTGACAGAACTAAGCCGCTGTCTCCAAAGGCATCTTATATTTAAGCCGCTGTTTGCCAGAGCGGTTTAATGTAATTTTACAATTCAGAGGCCTGATATGTTAAAAGAGCTAAGCCACTGTGCGTAACGGCGGTTTATATGTTTTAGATTAAGTCGCTGTCCTGGACAACGCCTTGACCTTAAATGACTGTGATGTTCCCTTAAGTGGCATGTATTTGGCAAAACGTAGCTTAGACAGTTCGAGCAGGTGTTCAGGGGGAGTTCGAACAATATCCTGGTACTCCTATACAGCGTGATCAAGACGCGAGGATATTTTCCGGAAGATATTGGCAACGAAGATTTCGACAAGTGGAAGTCGGCCTGCGACTTATTCGAGCATTAGATATTCGAATGAATATCTACATTGAAGATGGCGCGACTTACTTGGAAAGAAGACCTCGTATATTCTTCCGATCGATTTATGAAAGATATACATCAAATATTTAGGAATCAATTCCGAAATATTTGATGGGATTATCTTGTGCGAATTAGAGCTTCGCTCGAGCATACAAATACAATGCAAGGGCAACCCTAATTCTCATCGCTTTCAAAGATCAAATATACACGAGCATATCCTGCTGATTGGAGAAGAGGAAAGCGACGGCCGGTTGTGTTTTCCCATTGAGAATACACCGGTGCAAGTGCAGTCTGTTCAAGTGCAACACAGACTGTCTGAAGCGTATCAACTGCCGCACACCACAAAGGTGAACAAGCTTTCGAGAGAAAGCATCCGAGCTTCTGGAGAAGGTCGACAATGTTCAGACTGCAGGTTCTGAACGAAGGGGATCGAGGGGAATTGCGGTGAATCTCGGTTGCAAATCTGAGAGACGGAGTATTGAGGTTAGGCTATTACAAGGTGTAAGTGTAAGTCCCTGTGGAAACCCTATACTCGTAATAAAGATTTGATGTCCCTTTTTCGGGTGTGGGAAACCCCCCAGAGTAGGCGGAGCCGAACTGAGTTATCAGTCTGTGTGTCTCTACTGCCTTTATCTGTTTGCTGAACTGTTGTGATAAGAGTTCAACCTCTGTGTGTTGAACTGTTGTGCAAAGAGTCCCAGGTCTGTCGCAACACTACCTTAGACACAAGCTTGAACAGGGGACATGACAGAACCGCTCGTCGTTAAAGCGATTTGTGCAAATAAATTTATAATAGTCCGCTACTCGCAACTATACTACTAGGTAGTACTTGGTAAGTAGGGGTCAAACCCAAGGGAATTAGGGGAATAGGTTATTCTTTTAAGGGATTTGTCTAGCGAGAGAGCGTGTTTTAAGTTGGTTGAGGTTTTAGTGCTAACAACTACGTGACTTTTTGATTGGTTGCGGATTTGATTGCTGAAACGTAAATTACAGAAAAGTAAATACTGAAAATACAAAGGAGACTTACAGTGGGTGATGCGTGATTGGTAAGTCCTCCGGATTGTGAGCAGTTGATGGTTGTAGTTGATCGAACAGTAAAAGTACAGACAAGGGGGGTTTTGTAATTGCGAGAGAAGTATTCGGTCTTGGGGGGTCTTGTATTATATCCTGTTCATTCTTTTAGTAACCCTTCTAAGTATTCAAACATATATTGAGGCCCTTTCGTAGCACTCAATAAACTCTTGTTCTAAGCGATACTAATTCCTTCTTTCGAAGTATCTTAGCAGTAAGTGCATCCATTTGGTCCCTTTGGTCCAGTTTCCAAATGGTTTTTAAGATAGATCGAACTCCTCAGATAAGCTTTGCCCTTTCGTAGCTTCCACTTATCCGAGTATGTTCACGAATTCCCACAGTAGAGTTTTGCCCTTTCGTAGCTTCCACTCTACCTTGGAAATTCTGACCTTATAAATGGCACATAGAACAAGTTTTGAATACAGAGAAATGAAACTAAACGAAGTAAAACATTTTATAAAACAAGAACTCCCCTTCAACCGAATGAAGAGTTTAGTTACGAATATCCATGGAGTTGGACATCATAACTAGGATATTGAAGAGAATACTCAAGAACAAACAGGAGTATAGAGAGAAGAGAAAAAGATTACTCAAGAACAAACAGGAGTAACTCTTGAACTGTAACTGAAAACTTGAGTACTCAAGAACCGACAGGAGTACTCAAGATCGAACTAAAGTATTTGAGAACAAACTGAACTTTTATTAATATCAAAACCAAACTTTACATAGTAACAAACTTAGAGAGATAAGTAGAATGGATTGTGGATGGTGGAATTTGTGTGGATGATTTGAAATGGGAAGGATGGCTTGGTATTTATAGCCATGGAGGAGAGAAATGGATGGCTTGGATTGAGGCATGTGTTTGTGCATCCAAGGGTGGAGATGAGGGGAGAAGGAGAGGAGGGCAAGTGTCACAAGGGGATAGGAGGAGGGCAAAGCCGCCGGCGGCTTTGGGCATGGATGGAGTAGAGGGTGACATGTGGTGGAAGGGGAGAGGGGGAGGGGAGATGTGAGGAGGTAGCCGCCGGCCCATGTGGCAAGGGGAGAGTGGTTTGTGAGTTTTATGCAGTTTGCACAAAATTATCAGTGTATTTCAGCTCCGGATTGCCTTCGGTTTCTCTTCGGTTTGATTTGTTTTGAATGATTCCAAGTCAGGATCTTTAGATTTCTTCATTCAGCGTCTGATCTTGACCTTGGATTGTCTCCTGATATCTTTTCTGTGCTAAAAGCTCTTCCTTAGAGTGTATTCTCTCTAAGCTCTGAAATACCCTGTAGAAATGTATCGGGACTAAAACATCGAAGTTAGATAGACAAACAGTCTAATTTGGTGGGTTTAACTGTGTTTATGATTCATACAATTGTGGTCCATCAGATAACCCCACACTTTTAGTTGTTCGTCCCGAACAATGCTTTATAAGGGCGTTACTAAGTAAGTTGGTTAAAATATGAAAGTAAGATAATGGTACTCGATTTCTCCTAATTCATGCATTACTACTTGTTACTAAATTAAACTGCGTAAATAAGTAGAAGAAACTTGATACTTGTACCTTTGTGCTGGGATGCAAATTAATTCGGATGTTTCGGGAGATAGCCCTTTTCAGGCTCCTGGACTACACCTTTGGGATCGTCTCGCACTATATGGTTTTCTTGTAGCTTTCTCTAGCACGTGATTCGATTCAGGTTTCAGTGAGTTGAGTACTTTGATTACTTTTGGCGAGGGACTGCTTTTTGTAGTGAATTGGCCTTTGGCCTTTGATTTGACGCTTTGAGTTCTTCACTTTTGTTCGGTTAAAACCTTCACAATTTTGGGCCTGAGGCCTCTTGATTTGCTTCTTCGAGCTTTTTGCGTCTTTGTGACTTGCTAGTCCATTTTCTCAAGCCTTCTTGGGAGGTCCAATCATCGCCCGCGAGCATATGGAAATACCTCCCCGCTCCTCTCGTCTTCGTCGTTTTGCGCGGGTCAAGATGAGGGTCGCTCATCTATTTTCTCGGCTATTTTGACTAGAGAGAGGACGGTCTGATTCCCGTCCTCGCCTTTGCATAGATGCTTTCTGGCGGAGTTGACTTCAATTATTCACTGAAACCTGAAGTGCAGCCTCCACTGACTTCGAAAACCATATAGTTTGATCTGATCCTTCAAGTGCTTGCCAAGCCCCTCTAGGGCAATTTCTATCAACTCCACATCCCTAGTTTATCTCGGCACAAAAGACAAATGAGAAGTTACATTCTAAGTTTTTAAACAGTTTGCATTTTCACAAGGTTGATGCATGAATTATGATCTATCTTTTTCACATTCTTAAGTTCATATTTTCAAAAAGATACTATTTAAAAAGAAAAGAAAAACATGCAGACGGTTCTCACCCCACACTTTTGAACGAAGGCGTGCCTTAGTTCAAAAGTCATGCAAATATATACAAAAGAAGGAAATGACATTAAGAAAAAAGAAGAACAGAACTCCCTTTTACTGTGTCGTGGAAATGACATGGCATGAGGCTGGATAATCGAGGGAGTCTGGCTGGGGCCTCGAACTCTCAGCGCATGCCCGGTAAATTCACGGAAGCTGCCTGGCTGATCCGGTCTTGCTCCAAACTTAATTCCTACATGAAAGATATTCCTTATATACAAAAAGTGGGTGAGAGCGCTTATTGGAAATTTAAATGACAGAAATTAAAAGTGCAGAAAAGTAAGATAGTGTCGGGTTACCTCCCGACCAGTGCACTTGTTTAACGTCGTTGGCTCGACACAAAGGGGATCACCAGTTGGGATCCCATGGGCGGCTCAGGTCGAACTTTTTCCCAACTGCTCTCTTAATCGGTCCCAAGTTCTCGTATGGCAGCGGGCTTGGTTCTGATATCCATTGAACCGATAATTTCTTCTTTACATTCTTCTGGGAAGGTGAGGATCCTTTGACCATAGATGCTGGTCTTTTGAGTCGGACTTTCTTGTTTCTCCATCCGGGCTTCCATTCCACCGGCCCATGTCTTGGTCGTTTCTTCATGTTTGAATGGGTGGCACTTTTGCAATTCTGGAAATTCAGTATTATGCCATCGAGCATTGGTGACCTTAAGCATGTCTCCATGTGAAGCCTCTTCTTTGTGGCAGCGACGAATGGTCGTCCTAGCACGAGCGAATTTTCAGGGCCGCTTTGTTGAGTCGTGGTGAGTGAGAGCTCCATTGATCGCTTTTCTTGTCCTTGTTCTGCCTCAAACTCGCCTTGCACCTTAGCGTTAATCACTTCATTTTCAGGGGCTGTGATCCGCATACAAACCGAAGGGAAAAGTTGGGGAACTTCCACCATAAGGGCCAGGTCTTTCTTGGACAGTTTGATAATGAGGACCAGGCCTGCCTTAGGTGCTTCGATAGTGAGGATCGGGCATGTTTCGGGTATATTGGTGATGAGGACCGGTTCAAGTGGCTCGGCTGGTTTGGCAATGAGAACCAGGCCTAATTTGGCCGGTTCTTCTTCGGTTATTTGCGAGTCCTCATCCTCAGTTGGCTTCGTGGGCTCCAATATTGGCTCCTTTAGAGCCTCCTTCACGTCCATTACTGCCCTTGTACTGATGTCTTCTCTCGGCTTTGTTGCGGGCAAGCTCGTAATGGGTGTGGTGTCGGGCTTGTTTTGTACTGAGTCCACTTCCATCGTCGGTACCTTATCTTCAGTTTGGTGTATTGGCCCTTGTTTTGTGCTCTCTGCCAAATTGTCTATGAGTCGCCAGGTTTGAGACATGGTTAACTTCATGATCGAGCCTCCCGCTGCATCGTTAAGTCTTTTCCGCTCAAGTGGCATCATTCCACCGAGAAACCTTTGGATAAGATTGATTCTGGAGAATCCATGGTGCGGGCAGCTCGCCACAATGGAGTCAAAGTACGCCAAGTACTCGTCCAATGTTTCGTCCCGGAATTGCTCAAGATTGAGAATCTTCTCGCGGGTTTCAAGTCGGAGAGATGGAGGGCAAAACTTCTCAAGGAATTTGGTTTGTAGACCCCCATAATCACTTTCATACTCAGCACATGAGTAATACCATTTTAATGCCGAGTCAGTTAAAGAAAATTTAAAACATGTGAGTTTAAATTCCTCTAGCGATTCATTTTTAGGCCTCATGTGGTTGCATATGGAGTGGAACGTTTGTGTATGCCTTACGGGATCTTCTCCAAGAGCACCTCCGAATTGGGGGAGACGTCTAATCATTTCAAACATAAGGTTGCTACCCCCATTTTTCCAAGGTTCTATGTCGTAGTATGAAGACATGGCGAATTATGTATAATAGAAAAAAGAACAACTATCCATTTGCTAATTCCCCGGCAACGGCGCCAATTTGACAGAACCGCTCGTCGTTAAAGCGATTTATGCAAATAAATTTATAATAGTCCGCTACTCGCAACTATACTACTAGGTAGTACTTGGTAAGTAGGGGTCGAACCCAAGGGAATTAGGGGAATAGGTTATTCTTTTAAGGGATTTGTCTAGCGAGAGAGCGTGTTTTAAGTTGGTTGAGGTTTTAGTGCTAACAACTACGTGACTTTTTGATTGGTTGCGGATTTGATTGCTGAAACGTAAATTACAGAAAAGTAAATACTGAAAATACAAAGGAGACTTACAGTGGGTGATGCGTGATTGGTAAGTCCTCCGGATTGTGAGCAGTTGATGGTTGTAGTTGATCGAACAGTAAAAGTACAGACAGGGGGGTTTTGTAATTGCGAGAGAAGTATTCGGTCTTGGGGGGCCTTGTATTATATCCTGTTCATTCTTTTAGTAACCCTTCTAAGTATTCAAACGTATATTGAGGCCCTTTCGTAGCGCTCAATAAACTCTTGTTCTAAGCGATACTAATTCCTTCTTTCGAAGTATCTTAGCAGTAAGTGCATCCATTTGGTCCCTTTGGTCCAGTTTCCAAATGGTTTTTAAGATAGATCGAACTCCTCAGATAAGCTTTGCCCTTTCGTAGCTTCCACTTATCCGAGTATGTTCACGAATTCCCACAGTAGAGTTTTGCCCTTTCGTAGCTTCCACTCTACCTTGGAAATTCTGACCTTATAAATGGCACATAGAACAAGTTTTGAATACAGAGAAATGAAACTAAACGAAGTAAAACATTTTATAAAACAAGAACTCCCCTTCAACCGAATGAAGAGTTTAGTTACGAATATCCATGGAGTTGGACATCATAACTAGGATATTGAAGAGAATACTCAAGAACAAACAGGAGTATAGAGAGAAGAGAAAAAGATTACTCAAGAACAAACAGGAGTAACTCTTGAACTGTAACTGAAAACTTGAGTACTCAAGAACCGACAGGAGTACTCAAGATCGAACTAAAGTATTTGAGAACAAACTGAACTTTTATTAATATCAAAACCAAACTTTATATAGTAACAAACTTAGAGAGATAAGTGGAATGGATTGTGGATGGTGGGATTTGTGTGGATGATTTGAAATGGGAAGGATGGCTTGGTATTTATAGCCATGGAGGAGAGAAATGGATGGCTTGGATTGAGGCATGTGTTTGTGCATCCAAGGGTGGAGATGAGGGGAGAAGGAGAGGAGGGCAAGTGTCACAAGGGGAGAGGAGGAGGGCAAAGCCGCCGGCGGCTTTGGGCATGGATGGAGGAGAGGGTGACATGTGGTGGAAGGGGAGAGGGGGAGGGGAGATGTGAGGAGGTAGCCGCCGGCCCATGTGGCAAGGGGAGAGTGGTTTGTGAGTTTTGTGCAGTTTGCACAAAATTATCAGTGTATTTCAGCTCCGGATTGCCTTCGGTTTCTCTTCGGTTTGATTTGTTTTGAATGATTCCAAGTCAGGATCTTTAGATTTCTTCATTCAGCGTCTGATCTTGACCTTGGATTGTCTCCTGATATCTTTTCTGTGCTAAAAGCTCTTCCTTAGCGTGTATTCTCTCTAAGCTCTGAAATACCCTGTAGAAATGTATCGGGACTAAAACATCGAAGTTAGATAGACAAACAGTCTAATTTGGTGGGTTTAACTGTGTTTATGATTCATACAATTGTGGTCCATCAGGATATAATTTCAATTGGTATCAGAGCAGATCACTCGACACACTGAGTGGGATCCTGAACTGTTCAAGATGACTCTGAAGGAAGGACAAAGCATAACCAGACCCCCGCTACTTGAAGGATCAAACTATGCCACATGGAAGCCTGTGATGAGATCTTTTCTGAAATCACTAGACGAAAAGGCATGGAAGGCTGTTCTGAAAGGGTGGACGGAACCCATAATGAACAATCTCACTGGAGAACCGATCGCCAAACCAGAAGCTCTGTGGACAGAAGAGGAGGACAAAGCTTCCATGGGCAACTCAAAGGCAATGAACGCAATTTTTTCGGCAGTAGATGAAAACGTCATGAAGCTAATCATCAACTGTGAAGTGGCCAAGGAAGCATGGGATATCCTCCAAACAGCGTTTGAAGGAATAGACAAAGTTCGCAACTCCCGCATGCAAGCTGTCACAACCAGGTTTGAAGAAATGAAGATGAAGGAGAGTGAAACCATCACTGAGTACAACACCAGAGTCCTGGAACTGTCCAACGAGGCATCTGCACTAGGGAAACCCATCGATGAAGAAAGATTGGCCAGCAAGGTCCTAAGGTCTCTTCCTCCGAGATTTGCCATGAAAGTCACGGCCATTGAGGAAATGCATGATATCACCACACTGAAGCTAGACGAGCTAATGGGTTCTCTCAGAACTTACGAGATCAATCATGACTTCCAAACCGGAGAAGAGAAGGGAATCGCTCTTAAAGCAGTTATAACGGAAGACAAACTGGATTCTGGGTTCACCACTGAGCAACTAGCCATGATGGCACAAAACTTTGGAAGAATGGTGCGGAAAATCAACAGACATAGTCCAGAACAAGGTCAGTCTTCATCAACTGGTTACCGAAACTGGAAATCCAGCAGTCCAAGGTCTACTGATTCGAGGCAAGACTTGTCTGACAAAGGCAAAGAAGAGATTCGGTGTCATGAATGCAAGGGTTTCGGTCACATTGCGTCACAGTGTGCAAACACTCTCATGAAGAAAAAGGCGATGGTGGCAAGCTTCAGCGACAGTGAGTCAGACGAAGAAAAAGGTGAAACCACAAACTTTGTGGCCTTCGTCACAACTCTGGATGAATGCAGCAGCACAAGTGAAACTGTTCCACCTCAGTTGGAACTCCTAGGTGAAGACCCCTCGGACAGTGACAATGAAGAACTCACACAGGACTCTCTGGCTCAGACTTATAAAGATCTATATGAGAAGTGGCTGCTTCTGATCAAGATGAACAAAAAGCTAAATGACACAGTGGCAAGTGTCACTATGGAAAAGGACAAGGTATGGCAGGAGATTGAGATACTACTGACACTGAAGGCAGAACTAGAAGGTACAATTAACTCACTGACTTTTCAACTAGCTGAGGTAAAACAGGAAAGGTTGGATCTTCTTGTTCAGAAAACGGAACTCCTGGGTACTGTCTCCTCCCTAAAAGTTGAAATAGAGAAGGATCGGGACACTCATCCTGTAGGCATGGCGGGCCTGAGAAAAACCATCATTGATCTACAGCGGAAAGAAATGTTCCAACTAAGGAGGGTGGAACAGCTGGAACTTCAGCTAGAATCCGAGAAGATGGAACACTCTGACACTAGAGAGGAACTCAATCACCTCAAACAGTCGGTAAGAATGCTTAACTCTGGCACTAAAAACTTAAATGATATTCTTAGATCCCAGAGAATGGAGTCCGGACACAGAGGATTGGGGTTCACAGGAGAAGGCAGCTCAAAAGGTACGACGCTTGTTAAAACCAGACCGGTGTCGGAACAGAAGACAGAACAGAAGGTAAGACAGCATCCTGAACGGAAAATAGACCTGCAACAAGAACAACCCAACAGTGGTTAAAGAAGGGATGGTACGATGCACTTCGGCTCTCATTCAGCGCAAAAGAAAGAATGGCGCACTTGCTGGTATTGCAATCAGATGGGACACATTAAACTAAAGTGTCGCCTATTTTTAGCCGAACGACGTGCTTTCCAGCAACGAACCACATCGCAACAGAAACAGGTCTGGGTTCAAAAGCCAGATCAAACCATTTGCATGGTAGCCTGTTACACCGCAAACTACTCATCGCATCATAGTTGGCTCTTCGACAGCGGATGCTCCGCACACATGACAGGTAACTCTCAATATCTTACCCATATTAGACCTGTTGAGCATATGTGGTTTGTCACCTTCGGGGATGGTGAAAAGGGTCAGGTGATCGGCTGTGGGACATTGATGGTTCCGGATCTCCCTGCACTCAAGAACACCCTCCTTGTTAAGGGACTGACCAGGAATCTTATCAGCATCAGTCAACTATGCGACGATGGACACTATGTGTCATTCTCCAGCTACTCATGTCTTGTACTAGACCAGAATGGCGATACACTGATGAAAGGAAAAAGGGATGCCAACAACTGCTATACTATTAGGATGGGTCTGACGGAGTCAATGAACAATGAGAATCATGGCCAGCAACCGGTTGCTCTCCAATGTGCAAACGCACAACCTAGTTTTCTGCGAGGGGGAGTGGATAAGACCTTGCACACAAGATCTGATTGTCGATGCGCACAAATCAAGGTTGCCGGGTGTCCCAGGAAGCTGTCGAATCAGACGGTGGTACAGTTGCAACTGGAGTCCGTACACTGCCCAGAGAAATGTGCCTGGAGCCGTACAAGAAAATATGAATGCTCACGAAAGATGGTAACTCTGAGGAGCCATACTTGTGTCAAACCATTAGGCAGGTCACGGAATGGAACACCCAGATCCCCAGGGGGTCTATGTGGTGTCAACCACTGAGAGCATCCGACGGTGGTCAGTCATAGTCGAATCTCCAGCTGAAACAGTTGGACTAACCATCTAATAAAGAGAGCTGGAACAGAAGTCTCAACAAAATATTTTTTTTTGAAATATCCTTGAAGATTTTTTTTCGGTTGATGGTTTTGGAAAGCTGAAGAGTCATATAGACATATTTGATTTTTGAAAAATCAAAATCCTTCCCTAAGAATCGTCTTCTCTCTCTCGAAAACCCTAGAACGGAACTTCCCTCTCAATTGCTCTTTCCCCAACCGACAATGGTGAACATCAGGAAGTCAGCAAAATCCAGTGCCAAATCTACGGAGAAAATCAAAGAAAACATGCAGACCTCAAAGGCGTTGGCGGCGAAATCAAAGATTCCGAAATCAAAAGCTGCGAAGATGAAAAAGGCATCGCCTTTACACTCAGTCACCGAATCTTTGGCCAAAGAGAAGTCTGTTGAAGGAGTTACCGCTGGAATCCCTCAGTCGGGCACAGTGGACTCAACTCCACAGATTCAGGTAAATCCCAATATTCCTTCTGTCTCTGCAAATATCCCCGTTGTTGAAAAATCTGTGCTGAATAAAGAATCAAGTATGGAGGGTGAGAAGGTTGTTGAGTTGATTGACGGTGTTGAAGCCAGAAGGGCTGTAATTGGTGATAATGGTGGTAAGGCTGTTAGTGGTGTTAAAGCCGATGGTGTTGAAACCAGTAGGGAGATTCTTGGTGGAGATAATGAGAGTGGTAGGGCTGTGACGGTTGACAAAGCCGGTAGTGGGATTTCTAAGAAGAAGTCTGTCAAGAGTGTGGAAGAAGAGGAACCCAGCAAGGGGACTGGAGGCTCAGGAACGTGGAGAGAAAAGATTTTCGCCACAGGATACATTCCTCCGAAGGCTGGTCGCAGGAAGAAGGTGAAGCGGGCCAGTGACTCTCCCAGAAAATATCTCGCCCAGATCTATGCAGCTCGAGGAAGGAAGATTGCAATGTCCGATGAAGAAACAGAGAAGTTCATCGAGTCCTCGGGGAAGAGGAATGTGGTGATGAGTGATGCTGATCCGTCTGAAAATCAAGGAGGAATCACTGAAGAAGGTTCCGGTTTGCATGATGAGGCTGTGGCAGAGAAGATTAACCCAGCAGAAAAGGATGATGAATTGGAGAAGTTATACAAAGACATTGATGATGTCATGGAAGACCTGGAAAAGGAGAAGGATCAGGGAGTGGCAAGTCTGGAAGAAGCTCAGGCTGTTAGGGCAAAAGAGGTTGATGTAGAAAAAGCTACAAGTGATCCACCTATGGAATAAAGTGTTCAGTCTGGTGTTGAGACTGGAAGAGCTACAGTGAAAGCTGCAAGCGGTTCAACAGTGGAACCCTCTGTGCAGACTGAAGCTCAAATAGCACCAGTTCCAGAGGAAGGTCTGCGTAACCTGGGTGTTGAAGCAGAAGAGTCTGGTACTGGAAAGGTCTCAAGTGCTCCAACAGTGGAACAGAGTGTTCAAACTGAAGATAAGACTGGAGTAGTACCAGAGAAAGCAGTGAGTGAAGAAACAATGACAGTTCAAGATGATCGTCGTCGGGATTATTTGAAGAAGGATGAACCATCCATTCGTAAGGATGCCCCAACATCAGCAGCAGAAGGTGTTACCCTTTCAGAAGATGACCAAGACAGTGTTCCCCTTGTCAACCTCAAGAGGACAACGAAGGGGAAGGAAAAGAAAAAGGTTGCCTTTGCTACGTCTACAAAGGAACCAGCTCAGAAGGTTGCTGAGGTCAGCAGTGGTGCAGGGGGAGCTGGCTCTTCAAAGAAAAGAAAGCGCGTTGCTGCAGTTCCCATCTCTGAAGATGCTGGGAGATGTGAAGTCCCAGCCCCTGATTCTGAGGCTGTCCCAGTTGGTAAGGTCAAGAAAGGTGTGTGGTTCGTGAACAAAGAAGCTGTGTTGAAATGGGGATGTGTGTAGAAGAGGAAAATCATACCGGAGAGACTACTGGATGCATCAAGTTACAAAGGGAAAGAAGTGATTGAGGTGCTCAAAGAGTCGGATCTATTCTGGACGTTAGACAGATGCAAGCCATTCGACGAACAGCTGGTGCGTGAGGCCATGGCAAACTTGCCTCCGAAGTTTGGGGTCATTGGAGAGGCTAAGTATGGGGTCTTCTATGTAAGAGGAAGCAGGATCAAGATTGATCCAGAACTGATCAATGTATACTTCTCCATGGACGATCCAGCTATTGATGAAGAAGAATCCAGCCTCGAGAAGATAGTAAGCACCATCACTGCAGGCTCTGTTTAGTGGAGGCCTGAGTCAGTTGTGCATACGGCGGATCTGTCCACATTCTATTCAATGATGTTCTTTATAGCAGTGTTTAACTGGAGGCCGTCTACTCATCGCTCTACTGTCAACAAGGACATGGCCCAACTGATTTATCAGATAGGGAACAAGCTGAAGTTTAACCTGGGCAGAATAATGTTCAAACAGATTGCTGACCATGCTACATCGATGAGAACCTTGCACCAGATCTGCTTTCCATCTCTGATCTATGAGCTGATTATTCATCAAGCCCCTGATTTGACAGCCTCGTCTGATTTTCTTACTAAAGCTCCCAGCAAATTCACAGTGGACCACAAGTTATACAAAGGGCGGCATGTGAATGATCTGAAAGGGGGGAGCAAGCCAGGTAAAGAAATTGGGGAATCCAGTCGAGGGGGAGCCAGAATGGGGGTGGATGAGAGGAGCAAACTACTGAAGGACCTCCATGTTATCATTGGTGCGGACAAGGAACAGCGCCGCCGAATCAACAGGCTTGCTCGAGCTCTCAGCTACCCCAGTGATGATGAATCAGAAGCTACTGCCTCTGAAGATGATTCCATTGAAGAAGCTTCTGATTGAAGGTCCTCTTCAAACTTTCTCCCTGAACTATTTGTTTAAAACTATCATTCTTAGTGCTTGTTCTGGCACATTTTGATTGTCTGTTCGAACTCGGATTGCACCCCTTGCCAGTTTGTGGCAAAAAGGGGGAGTATTTTGGAGGAGACAATTCTTGTTTCCCTCAAAGTTATCTACTGTCTAGATAGTGAGATAGACTTAGTTATCTAGTAGATCAGGTTTTACCAAAATGCCAAGGGGGAGATTGATGTTCCCTTAAGTGGCATGTATTTGGCAAAACGTAGCTTAGACAGTTCGAGCAGGTGTTCAGGGGGAGTTCGAACAATATCCTGGTACTCCTGTACAGCGTGATCAAGACGCGAGGATATTTTCCGGAAGATATTGGTAACGAAGATTTCGACAAGTGGAAGTCGGCCTGCGACTTATTCGAGCATTAGATATTCGAATGAATATCTACATTGAAGATGGCGCGACTTACTTGGAAAGAAGACCTCGTATATTCTTCCGATCGATTTATGAAAGATATACATCAAATATTTAGGAATCAATTCCGAAATATTTGATGGGATTATCTTGTGCGAATTAGGGCTTCGCTCGAGCATATAAATACAATGCAAGGGCAACCCTAATTCTCATCGCTTTCAAAGATCAAATATACATGAGCATATCCTGCTGATTGGAGAAGAGGAAAGCGACGACCGGTTGTGTTTTTCTCATTGAGAATACACCGGTGCAAGTGTAGTCTGTTCAAGTGCAACACAGACTGTCTGAAGCGTATCAACTGCCGCACACAACAAAGGTGAACAAGCTTTCGAGAGAAAGCATCCGAGCTTCTGGAGAAGGTCGAGAACGTTCAGACTGCAGGTTCTGAATTAAGGGGATCGAGGGGAATTACGGTGAACCTCGGTTGCAAATCTGAGAGACGGAGTATTGAGGTTAGGCTATTACAAGGTGTAAGTGTAAGTCCCTGTGGAAACCCTATACTCGTAATAAAGATTTGATGTCCCTTTTTCGGGTGTGGGAACCCCCCAGAGTAGGCGGAGCCGAACTGGGTTATCAGTCTGTGTGTCTCTACTGCCTTTATCTGTTTGCTGAACTGTTGTGATAAGAGTTCAACCTCTGTGTGTTGAACTGTTGTGCAAAGAGTCCCAGGTCTGTCGCAACACTACCTTGGACACAAGCTTGAACAGAGGACATAATTTCAGACTGAATATGCAAATCATTTTCACATGAACCTCAATAAACCTGCAGAAAGTCACAAATAAAATAATAACCCTGTCCATTGACACAATACATACAATTCATCACAACAGAACATCAAACATAAACGATCACTTTCAAAAAGTTACATCATCATCGTTAAATCTCAAAATACATGAAAGTTGAGATTTTATAACGGAGTGTAACTCTGTGTTGTTCTTCTAACGCGTGTAGACCTCCATATTGGACTTGTTTGTGAATCTGCTTGAGTCACTTGTGAAGGGCCAACTTCCTGCGCAGCTTGCGGCAGGTGAACTTCTTCATCCGAATCTACATTCACATAAAAATGGCTAGTTAGAATAAGAGGCGTACAAACATTGATTCAGAAAAAAAGTACATACCACTGTCAATATGAATTGATGCGACATCAACATCCAAAACACGACCCTCTCCAATTTTCAAAAGGTCGGCATGAGTAGCATGAAACATATCATGAAGCCCCCTCTTGGTATCCAAATCGGTTGTCTTAAAGAACAAACCAGAAATTACCTTGCAAGTGCGCACTAGTGACGCGACCTGTATAAATATTTAACTTGCAGTTAGAAGGTATATTATCTAAATTGATGCAGTTACCCTATAATTAATATAAGTACTAACCATTACATAATGATCTGGTCCAGATGGGCGATGCGGCTCCGGAGTATCCACCGGTGGTTGAATGCGCTTACGAGTCACATATAAATACCATGAGTAGTAGGATTTTTAACATGTTAGTTGGATTTTTAATTCCATCAATCTTCATAAGTTGCAAGATCTTCTTCTCCAGTAGATGGCGTATATAGTGATACCTCAGCTCTATGTGCTTGGTCCTCGAATGAAATGCAGGGTTCTTGGCCAAGTGGATGGCACTCTGACTATCACTGTAAAGAGTACTACCGCCTTGCTCTTTTCCCAATTCACGCAAGAAATTCTACAGCCACACCATATCCTTACTAGCCTTCACTGCAACATATTCAGCTTCAGCGGTAGACAAGATAACAATCTTCTGTAACTTTGAAGCCCAAGAGATAGCAGTACCACCCAATGTGAAGACACATCTAGTTGTGCTTCTCCTCTTGTCAAGATCACTTGATGCCAAATCTGCATCAACATATCCTGCTAACTCAGCTTTCTTGCCTTCAAAACATAAGGCATGCTCAGTGGTCCCATTCAAGTACCTCAAGATCCATTTTACCGCTTCTCGATGCTTTTTCTCCGGATTGCTCATGAACCGACTCACTACTCCCACCGCATGTGCAATGTCTGGCCTAGTACACACCATCACATACATTAAGCTGCCAAATGCTGAAGCATATGGAGTCTTCTGCATGTAGTCACGCTCTTCTTGGTCTTTCGGTGAGTCTCTAATTGAAAGTGTGATCTGATTACCCAATGGAATCTTAGCCGGCTTTGCATCTTGCATGCTGAACCTCTCCAGAATCTTATTTATGTACTCAGTTTGCGAGAGATGCAACTTTCCTGCCTTTCTGTCATGTTCAATTTGCATTCCCAAAATCTGCTTTGCCTCACCCAGATCTTTCATGGCAAACCATTTTGACAAATGCTTCTTCAGCTTACTCACCTCCTGAGCACTAGATCTTGCTATCAGCATATCATCAACATACAATAGCAGTATGATATAGCTGTCGTCGAACTTCTTGAAATAACAGCAATGGTCAGCCTCACTCCTCACGAACAAAACTTCGTGCATAAACCCATCAAACTTCTTGTATCACTGTGTGGGAGCTTGTTTCAAGCCGTACAAGCTCTTCTTTAGTTTACACACCAGTAACACGTTACCCTCTGACAAGTAGCCTTTTGGTTGCTTCATATAGATTTCTTCTTCCAGGTCACCATGAAGAAAGGCTGTTGTCTCGTCTAGCTGCTGTAACTCAAGATCTTCAGCTGCAACCATACTCAACAGAAGCTGTATAGTAGTCATCTTTACAACAGGAGTGAAAACATCAGTGTAATCTATACCGTATTTCTGCTGAAATCCTTTCACAACCAATCTTGACTTGTAACGCTTACTTCCACCCGCCTCCTCCTTAATTTTGTAAACCCACTTGTTATGCAGCGCCTTTTTGCCCTCTGTAGTTGGGAGCAGACACAGAGGGAGATCATAACCATCGGGCGATATCGAACTCGGTGAACAAACAGCTTACGGTGGCGGAAGGTGGAGAAGTGGAACAGTCGGAAAGACAATCATTATCACATTGGGAAAAGGAAAAGACGGTTCAGAGTAACCAGGCAGGTACAAAGGCGGCTGACATTAAAGAGGATAAAGAGGTTTACGACGAGGTGAGGCTCGACATCCCACGATGGAAGACGGTAGAGAAGCACAGTTATATGGAGAATTCGACGAGTGGTTGGCTAGAGAAGAATTGATGTGGAGACAAAGGTCGAGGATTGAATGGTTAAAGGAGGGGGATTCAATTTCAAATACCAAATTTTTTCGTACTAGAGCCTCACAAAGGAAAAAGAAAAATACAGTAACGAAGATTAAAGGGAAAGATGGTTCATGGATCACTGGGGATGCAGAGTTGTGTGAGGAAGCAGTAAATCATTCTGTAGACATTTTGAGCTCCAGCAGGCCTTCGTATCAATCAGATGGTGAAGATAATATGGGCTTCTTAAGACAGTCAGTCAGTACAGAAAATGTGAATTTCTTGATTGCTCCTTTCACAGCGTTGGAGATCCAGGCAGCCGTTTTTCAGCTGGGAGCTACTAAGGCTCTAGAGCCTGATGGGTTTTCAGCTCTATTTTTTCAGGAAGGATGGGAGTTGATTAAGAAGGAGGTGGTAGATCATGCACTCCAATTTTTGAATGATGGAGGGGAGTTGGATCACGGTATGAACGACACTCTCATCACTTTAATTCCTAAGACCAAAAATCCACTAACTTTTGATGAATTTTGGCCAATCAGTTTATGTAATGTAGCCATGAAGATTATTACGAAGGCTTTGGCCAATAGATTGAAGATGGTACTGCAGGAGTGTATATCAGCGAGCCAAAGCGCATTTGTACCATGGGGAAAAGGGCTATTATTGCATTAAATTAGATATGAGTAAGGCGTATGATAGGATGGAGTGGGATTTCTTGGAGGAGATACAATTAAGATTAGGTTTTCCGAGTTCTTGGGTTAGGAAGGTGATGCATTGTGTGAGAACGGTAAAGTATAGGATCAGAATAAATGAGATGATTTCGGACCCTTTCAGCCCACAGCGAGGGATAAGGCAGGGTGACTCACTATCACCTTACCTGTTTGTGTTGTGTACGGAGTAGTTGACAAGGAGTTTGGAGTCACATCAGCAGCACAGAGATATTCAAGGAATTCGGATAAGCAGGTCAGCTCCAATTATTTCGCACCTCCTTTTTGCTGATGACTGCATCTTGTTTATTAAAGCTGATAATGATCATGTGTTGAATCTCAAAAGGGTACTAAGCACATATGAAATCGTCTCGGGGCAACAAATTAATTTTGCTAAGTCTGAACTTAGTGTTGGGAACAATGTAAGTGAGGATTTGGCCAGATGCATTGGCAGTGTTTTGGGAGTTAAAGTGGTCGATAGAATAGACAAATATTTAGGGCTCCCAATCTGTCTTAATGGAAACAAATCAGAATTATTTAATTTTATTGAAGATAGAATGTGGAAAAGAGTGAATGGATGGAAGGGGAAGTTACTGTCAGTGGTGGGGAAGGAGATTTTAATTAAATCAGTGGTGCAGGCAATACCCATTTACGCCATGTCTTGTTTTAAGATGCCAAAAGGAGTTTTTGATAGGTGGGACATAATTGTGTCTTCTAATGGTGGAATGATGCAAGGAATGGCAGGTTTATATCTTGGATTGGCTGGAGGAGGTTGCAATATACAAAGGAGGAGGGTGGCCTAGGTTTAAAAGACTTTAATCTGGTGAACACTGCTCTCCTTATTAAGCAGGCTTGGAGATTATACATGAAGTCAGAATTGTTATTGACTAGAATCTACAAAGCGAGGTATTACCATAATACAGATATTTTTCATGCGAATATTGGTGTTCGGCCTTCTTGGGCATGGAGGAGTATAATTGGGGGCATTCAGACGTTGAAAGTATGGATGCAAAGCTCAGAGAACCGGCTGATTGAAAAATGGCCTGTGAAAAGTGATGGTGATTTCTCTACTAGAAAAGCTTATACTAGGTTCCTAGAAGAGAAAAGTAGAGAGTGTAATCCCTGGGTCGTCTTGAAAGCTTCGAATAATGACAAAAACATTGGATTCTACTTGAGTCACGAACTATTTGTTGTTTTCCTAATTCAACATTTCACCCAGGTAGGGGTTTACCGAAATGCTTGAATTGAGATACAACAAGTGAATTTGTAAAGGAATAAGAAATCGGTGAGCAAACAATCGAAAAACGATCAAAATGAAGGAGGAGATTTCTTCACACCAAGTACACTAAAAGAACTCATATATTTCGTTCTGTGTTTTTCCAGAAGAAGAACATTCAAATCACAGCCAAAACTGCCATGAAAACTGCCATAAACTGTCATAAACTGTTCTGAACTGAAACCTTATGCGTTCGCACAGTTCTCCTTGTGCGTTCGCACAACCCAAACCCGACGCATGAAAGTCTCGTGCGTTCGCATGGTACTGAGTAGTCGTGATCGGTCGCACAACCTTGTGCGTTCGCACAGTTCACCTTGTGCGTTCGCACAACCCAGACCCGACGCATGAGAATCTCGTGTGTTCGCACGCATGGCTCTGTGCGCTCGCATGACTCTCGTGCGTTCGCACACATTACTTCCAGATGCACTGTTCCAGTCGACCGACTGGCACAAAACACAGATAAACAAGAGTTGTAAAATGATTCATTTCATTCAAACAACACTTTTACAAGGTTTCAAACATGTTTCACATCGTATAAACCTAAAATCTCCAACAATCCTCCCCCATTTTAGGGTTATACTCTTGAATACTAATAGTATTCATTCCGAACAAAACATTGTGCATAAGTGAAGTGTCCCACGGATTGAACTTCACATAGTGTAGAATTTTCCAATACTCGAGAATCAGGGTGTCCCACGGATTAAACCGATCAACTCATTTGAGTACGGGAAAATAAAACACACACAAGTTTACTACTATTCCAGTACAACTTGACACTATTTCAGCCATGTGTCTTTATCCATTCATAAGTGTATACATAGCCAAGCACAAGCTACTTGAAGCGGCTCACTTCACACTTACATAGGTGGATTCTTTTCGCATGCACCTGCAATGCACTTTTCCAAAGATCCATTAAGAAGATATACTTCAACCTCCCTTTCTCTGCAGGAAATAAGCACAACCTTGGGATGGATATAACCATGTGCTACAAATCTCTTAGAATAGGCTTGTACTTAACTCAGCTCATAGCGTCATTGAAAGGCGTCGTTTGACCTGCAAATTTAAATTTGTATTTTTTCTTGCGAGAAACTAGTGTAGCGGCAAGCAAGGGTCGAACCCTAGAGAGCTGGTGTGGTTCAGTTGTCCTGTAAACAAGTAAATTGGGGGTTTTTTGTGTGAGCAAATATTAAAAAGCACAAGAGAGTAATATCGAGGGATTCAATAAGAGAAAACATTCAGTCTAGGGTTTCTATTGTGACAGGTTTATCATAGATATCTAATGATCAATTTTATATTTCAAAGTGTGGTTATTCCGGGAAAGGCTCTAACCCAAAGTATTCCGTTTCAGGCAATACACCACAATCTAATCCGGGTAAGGCATTAGACTTCTAGTTCTCCTAAATCTAATAATCCGGGTAAGGCAATATTAAACTTAGGTGTTCTTACTCGTCTTTACGGGTAAGTCTCAAACGAGTATTAACGATAAGAACTGAATTATTCGGCTAAGCTTTACGGGTAAGTCTCAGCTTAGCTTCACAATTCAACCCTTAATATTGAGCACAAGAACTAGAGAAACATAAAACTGCATTAAGAATAGAATCTCAAAACATAAGTCACAATATGCGAAACCCTAAACTGAATTAGGAATTTAGCTACACATGATGGAAATAAAACACATAATGAAAGTAGTAAATTCTTCTCTCTTGTCGAAAGCTTGTGTCTTCTCCAGAGCTGTCTTCAAACGTCGTAGAAAATAATGGATGATGAGATTATGCGATATCTAAAACCCTAACCCAAGTTTCTTAATTATAGCAAAAAGTAGGGTTTCCAAGTCTGATTTTTGGGCTTGATTTCCAAGTTTCGGCCTGCTGACATCATCAAAATGCGTTGATGACATCATCGCCGCGCCACATGTAAATGTTACGGCCGCTTCTCACCTTGACGTTATCGGTACTGGCCACGTTTGCCCTTGACGTTATCGGTACTGCTAATGTCTCTACGAAACGCGGTGAGCACTGACCCTGTTTCCTTCTTCTGCGCGCCAGTTCCGACTTCAACTCTGGATTTGGCTCTCTATATGACCTCGTCTGCTCTCGGTGTGAACTAGAGAGTTGTAGGAAATTGAGTCACCTTTGCAATGGTATGTGGCTCGTATTTTTATGATCAACGGTTCATTCCCAGCACTCCGTCGACTGTCCGAAGGTCTGATCTGCCATTGTGATGTTTTCGGCATAAAATGCCGTCTTTAATGCGTGTTTCCTCCTAGAGCTTCCAAAACACCTGAGATGCAAAACCATACTAAAAATTAATTGTTCGCATATAAAAGTGTCGAAACAAATAGGATTAATTGACTCGACGAGTCATATAAATACGCTCATCAAACCACCCAACACTTAAACTTGTTCGTCCCGAACAAGAACTAAGTCATAGAAGGAAAATAGATGCAACACCACAATTTCTTCGACGTCCTAGATAATTCTACATGAATATGAGTTGCTAGTCTAGATTCACTTTTCTATGCATATCTCAATCGCTACTAAAATCATCATGCTCAACATGGAATTAACTTGATACAAGTTACCTTTGAGCTGAAATCCAAATCAATTCGGATGAGTGTGAGATAGTCCTCTTTAGACCCATGATCTGCATTCGCTGTTCCAAACTCTCGCTATATGGTTATACTTCGTTGCTTTTTCTTGCACGTGATTCATTCGAGCTTCAAGGTTTTTGAGTTGTTTTGGGACAGCTTTTGTAGTGACTTGGCTTTTGATATAACAGTGGTGTTCTTCACTTTTTTACGTGTAAAACTTCACAATTGACTGATTTTTCTCCTTTTGCTACTGATTGTGAACTGTTCGTCCTTGATTCTTCTGAAGGTCCAATCATCGCCCGCAAGCATATGGAAATACCTTCCTGCTCTCACTCATCCTCGTCCTTTCGACGCGAGTCAAGCCGAGGGTCGCTCGTCTGTTTTCCCGACTACTTTGACTAGAGATTGGACGGTGTGTTGTTTTCCCGTCCCACCTGACCGCATAAATACTGCAGTGGTGGAGCAGACTCTTGACCATGTTGTCTCGAAGTGCTAACCTCCACAAGGTCCATATAACCATATAACTCGAATTTCGGTCCTTTGAATGCTTTGTCAAGTCTATCTAGGACATTTCTATCAACTCCACATCCCTGTTTATTTCAACTCAAAAGGACACGCATTGGGTTAAATTCACATGCAGTCACACAATTCAAATTTCACGAGAGAAACGCATCTAATCAGCTTATCTGTTTCACATCATCAAAATTAAATATTGCATATCCAGGAAATAGAGAGAAATTTCATACTTCCAAATTTTTTTAAAGGGAAACGTGCAGACACTATGCAGGTGAAAAAATAAACGTGCTGACACGACAGACTGACTCTCCCACCCCACACTTTTGAACAAAGTCGTGTCCTCACGGCACGACTTAAATTCAAAGACACAGACTATGCAAGACACACAAAAACGTAGGGAAAAATAAATGGAGAATAAAAAAATGAACATGCACTCCCCTCGTTCCCTCGCGTGATGGGAAGAATTCTGGTCAACCAAATCGGTCAACGCTGGTCAACCATCCATCGCGTCTGCTTAAGACGTTGTGTGCCGCGTCTGGTGTAGACGTTAACCTAATGTCGGAGGCTAACGCGGTCAGATAATGTTGAGGGCTGGCGCGGTCCACACTGAGGTGCACTGTTTCCTGCATGAAAAGCATCTCCTTTCCCAAAAGACAATGTAAAACATGTGACTCAAGACTCAAATAAAAAGAAAATGAAATTAAAAAAACGAAAAATTTGCCGGGATGCCTCCCTGCGAGCGCCTTTGTTTTACGTCATTGGCTCAACGTTACGTCTTTAGGAATCACAAGTTAGGATCCCATGGACGTGTGAGGTCAAATTTCACCTCAGCTATTCCTGCAATCTGCCCATAACCCTCGTGTGATGGTGTGCTTGTGTCTGCTCTCCATGGATTAGGCGGGTTCGCCTTCACATCTTCTCGAATCCGCGAGGACACCTTGACCATAGCTGATGGTCTAGTCTCATGCACCGTCTCATCCGGTAGGTCAGGAACTAGGGCACCAAGATATGATGTGTTCACTATGTCCGGTGGTTTCTTCGTGCATGGGTTGTCATCATCCCCATAGATATAGAAATCTGATGTCTTGCCTCCATACGCAAGTGACAATAAGCCTGAGCCCATGTCAATCTTGGTCTTGGTGGCGAAGAGGATTGGCCGTCCCAAAATAAGTGCTGGAGGATCATCGTCTCTAGCATCTCCCATCTGCAAGACATAAAAATCTGCAGGAACAACGAGGTCTCCTACATGGAGGGTGAGATCCTCTAGCAAACCAATAGGACGAATATAAGATTTATCTCCTAACTCTATCAATAGTTTAGGAGGCTTCAATGTTCCCAATTTCAGTGAACAATATAAAGAATATGGCATGGCATTAACAGAAGCACCTAAATCGATCAAACAGTGATGTATAAGTGTCTCACCAATACCACAGGTGACTGTGAAGGCACCTGGGTCCTTACTCTTTTCAAGCGGTGCCTCGTGACTCGCTGCGAGCGGGTGCTCCATCGTTGGGTCGTTTTGCTCATGCCTTGCCTCCAATCTACCTCCTAGCTCATCCTTATTGATCATATGGTCTTTAGGAGTTATCACCTGCATAGAAAACGAAGGCATATAGTCAGTTTTCAAACATGTATCAGTGGCGACCGCGTCTCATCCAGACGTTACAGCCGCGTCTTGTGCAGACATTATTGGCGAGTCTGCTTCAGACGTTAGCGTCGAGCTAATGTCTATTACAGGCGCGGTTAGCACTGTGCCCGAATCGTTTTCTTCGTTTTCTGCTTCAATGTGCCCGTCGCGCGCGAGCATCTTATTCACCCAATATGCGGACTCTTTCAGTGCTGCATCAACATCCACTACTGCCAATGTGCTAACATTCCCTCTCGGGTTCGGTATGGACTGTGAGGGTAGCCTTCCTGAATCTCTGATGGACCGTAATTATACGAATCAAAAACACAGTAAAACCCACCAAATTAGACTGTTTGTCTATCTAACTTCTGCTTGTTAGTCCCGATATATTTCTACAGGGTATTTTGGCGCTTAGAGAGAAAACAAGCTAAGGAGAGGATTTTACACTGAAAAGATGTTACGAGTCATTCCAAGGTCAAGATCAGACGCTGAATGAAGAAATCTCAAGATCTTGATATTGAATTACTCAATTCAAATCCAACCGAGGAACAACCAAAGTCAGACCGGAGCGAAATTGGACTGATAGTTTTGTGAAAAGACTGCACAAAACTCATCCTTATCTCCTAGTGACCGGCGGCTTTGGGAAGAAGAGATGACTCATGGGTGGCCAAGCCACCTCACCCCCTCCTTCTCCCTTCCACAACCGGCGGCTCTCCTCCATGGTGACCGGCCACCGGCGGCTAAGCCCCCCCCCCCATGTGGCTTCTCCTCCTTGCTCCTCCTCTCCCCATGTGACAAGTGTATGGCTCTCATCCCTCTCCCATGGCTATAAATACAAGCCAATTCCTTTGTAATCCAACATTCCAAATCCAATCCCAAAATCAATAAACACTTATCTCTCTACATTTTGTTACTTTGCAAGTTTGGTTTGAAATTATAATACTCCTGTTGGTTCTTGAGTATTATAATACTGTAGAGAATAATCCTGTTGGTTCTTGAGTATTCAGTAGGATTGGGAATACTCCTGTTGGTTCTTGAGTATTCCACCCCCTCTCCTCTTACTGTTTTTAAAAACCCCCGAGTATTTAGCTATGGTATCCACCTCTATGGATATTCGTAGCTAAACTCTTTATTCGGTTAAAGGGGTGTACTTGTATTGTAAAATGTTTTAGACCCTGCACCTACTGCATCTTTGTGTTCAAAACTTGTTCTATGTGCCATATATAGTCAGAATTTCCAAGGTTGAGTGGAAGCTGTAACAAGCAAAGCTCTTCCGTGGGAATTCGTGAACATACTCGGTAAGTGGAAGCTGTAACAAGCAAAACTTATCTGAGGAGTTCGACTTATCTAAAAAACCATTTTGGGAAATCGTAACAGAAGATCAAATGGATGCACATAAGGCTAAGATACTTCGAAAGGAGGAATTAGTCTAAAGTAGAACAAGTGTTTTAAACAATGTTGCAAGTCTTGCGCTTAGAAATGGCCTCGATTCATCTTTGAACACTTAGTATGATCATTAGCGGCCAATGATAAACAACTATGATACAAGGCCCCTGAAACCAAATGTTTTCCTTGAATTACAAAACCCCCCTGTATTTACTTTTAATATTAGTATAACTACAATCATCAACCGCTCATCTTCCGGAGGACTCGCAAATCACGCATCACCCACTGTAAGTCTTTCTTTTTACTTTTCAGTATTTATTTTCTGTAATTTACTTTTCCGCACTCAAAACCAAAAACAACCAGAAAAGTCACTTAGTCATAACCGCTAAAACTCAATCAACCTTAAAACACGCTCCCTCGCTGTACAAATCCCTTAAAGAATAACGTATCCCCCTAATTCCCTTGGGTTCGACCCCTACTTACCACTTACTACCCAGTAGTGAAGTCGCGAGTAGCGGAAAATATAAATTTATTTGTACAGAGAACATTGCACCTTAATGACAGTGCAGTGGGCTCCGTCAATCTCCCTTCAGCTCGGAAACGTTCTGGGCCAAGTTGGATATCTGTTTGGATAGCTCGGAAATCGCTCCATCGGTCCTGGCCTGATTTTGCTGAACTGTAGCGGCCAATTGCTGGGTGCTAGCTGCCAGCTCTTTCACAACGTCCTCCAGAGATTTGCTGCTGTTCTGATTACTAGGGCCTTCCTGGTTGTAATGCTGCCCTCTCTGCTGATACGGGCCCTGGTTATTATAGATGCCCTGTTGTTGACGATACGGAGGCCGATAGTACTGCTGCTGTTGTTGGGACTGTTGAGGGGCAGCCTGCTGCGCTGGCTCCTTCGGGGCATGATTATCGTTCCTCCAGCTGAACCCGTTAGCTGCTAGCCCAAATTTCTGCTGCTGCGGGCGGTTGTCGTAGTGCTGATAACCTCCCACAGCATTAACATCACCAATCTCGTCTTCCTGTAAACTAGGGCACGCATCTGTTTTGTGAGTAATGGCAGAGCAGAATTCACATGCTTTCACCTGAGCGACCTGGGCGATCTGATTGGTGACTAACATCTTCACCATTTCCTTTAATTCCTTCACCTCGTCCGAAATTGGTGCAGCTTCAGCCCTTGAGATATTCCTAGTCCTGCTGAATTCATCTTGTCGACTATTTTCTTCTCTGAACCTTGCGTTCTCGGCCACGTCTGTGATCATCTGTCTAATTCTGCTCAAGGGCAGGCTCATGATCGTGCCTCCAGCCGAGGCATCTAGTAGCTTCTGGTCGAGCGGTCTCAGGCCATCGAGAAGTTACTCGATAATAAGTTTCTCCGGAAGTCCTAGGTTGCAGCAGCTCTATTCCAATCGGTTGAATTTCTCGAGGTAGTCGTACATCGACTCGTTAGGCCCTTGTCTAAGCTCCTGTAGCTACCTGCAAACCTGTGATGCTTGAGCGGCTGGGTAGTACTTGTTCAGGAACTTCCTTTGCATCTGGTCCCATGTCTGGATGCTACTTGAAGGCAGAGACAAAAATCAATCGTTAGCTCATCAATTAAATAGAAGTAAAAAGCCTTTAATTTAAAGTCTTCCACTTCGACTCCGTATGGTCTGAGATTTTGGCAGATGCCATGGAAACGCTGAAGATGTGTGGTGGCCGACTCTCCCTGGCGTCCCGAGAACTTGGGCATGTTATGGATGATTGCCGAATTGATGGCTATTTCCTCAAGTTCTGGTCCCCCATAAATGCACCAAGGCTGATTCCGGAAGTTTTGAGCAGACAGTTCCCCCATGGTGGGCTCTTGGTAGTAGTATTCTTCGTCATACTCTTCCTTGATGTGAGGCTGCCGAGGTGGAGGTGGTTGCTGTTGTCTTGCTAGGGCTGGCGGCTGTAGTGGTAGTGGTGGAGGCGGCTGCCTCGCACCAGCGCTAATCTGTGCAACAGGTGCAGCATGTGCTCTCTGATTCAGCTGTCGAGCCAGCCTAGCTGCTTCAGTCGCCCTGTTGCGAGCACGCATCTCTTGTTCTGGTTCATCGTAGAATGGAGGGATTCCCTCGTTCTCATTCACTGGAGCGAGCTCATTATTGTTGTTGTTCTGGTCATCGCCAACCTGACTGCCTGCGCGAGACATAGCGAACGAGTAGAAAAGCACAAAAAACAACTAAATAAACAAAAAATAAAAATAAAACAGAAAAATAAAATAAAACAAAAAGAAACAACTTTACCGAAGCGCAGCTCCCCGACAACGGCGCCAAAATTTGACAGGCGTCGTTTGACCTGCAAATTTAAATTTGTATTTTTCCTTGCGAGAAACTAGTGTAGCGGCAAGCAAGGATCGAACCCTAGAGAGCTTGTGTGGTTCAGTTGTCCTGTAAACAAGTAAATTGGGGGGTTTTGTGTGAGAGCGAATATTAAAAAGCACAAGAGAGTAATATCGAGGGATTCAATAAGAGAAAGCATTCAGTCTAGGGTTTCTATTGTGACAGGTTTATCATAGATATCTAATGATCAATTTTATATTTCAAAGTGTGGTTATTCCGGGAAAGGCTCTAACCCAAAGTATTCCGTTTCAGGCAATACACCACAATCTAATCCGGGTAAGGCATTAGACTTCTAGTTCTCCTAAATCTAATAATCCGGGTAAGGCAATATTAAACTTAGGTGTTCTTACTCATCTTTACGGGTAAGTCTCAAACGAGTATTAACGATAAGAACTGAATTATTCGGCTAAGCTTTACGGGTAAGTCTCAGCTTAGCTTCATAATTCAACCCTTTAATAATGAGCACAAGAACTAGAGAAACATAAAACTGCATTAAGAATAGAATCTCAAAACATAAGTCACAATATGCGAAATCCTAAACTGAATTAGGAATTTAGCTACACATGATGGAAATAAAACACATAATGAAAGTAGTAAATTCTTCTCTCTTGTCGAAAGCTTGTGTCTTCTTCAGAGCCGTCTTCAAACGTCGTAGAAAATAATGGATGATGAGATTATGCGATATCTAAAACCCTAACCCAAGTTTCTTAATTATAGCAAAAAGTAGGGTTTCCAAGTCTGATTTTTGGGCTTGATTTCCAAGTTTCGGCCTGCTGATGTCATCAAAACGGGTTGATGACGTCATCACCGCGCCACATGTAGACGTTACAGCCGCTTGTCACCTTGACGCTATCGGTACTGGCCGCGTTTGCCCTTGACGTTATCGGTACTACTAATGTCTCTACGAAACGCGGTGAGCACTGACCCTGTTTCCTTCTTCTGCGCGCCAGTTCCGAATTCAACTCTGGATTTGGCCCTCTATATGACCTCGGCTGCTCTCGGTGTGAACTAGAGAGTTGTAGGAAATTGAGTCACCTTTGCAATGGTATGTGGCTCGTATTTTTATGATCAACGGTTCATTCCCAGCACTCCGTCCACTATCCAAAGGTCTGATCTGCCATTGTGATGTTTTCGACAAAAAATGTCGTCTTTAATGCGTGTTTCTTCCTAGAGCTTCCAAAACACCTGAGATGCAAAACCATACTAAAAAGTAATTGTTCGCATATAAAAGTGTCGAAATAAATAGGATTAATTGACTCGACGAGTCGTATAAATACGACTCATCAGTCATACTAAGAGGGAATTAAGGTGTCCTACGATAAGAGATTTAGATGTGCTTTAAGCCCATCCCTTTACCCGACTCTGTACCAAGTCCCTAGCTAATCCATTTTGTCAAATGGTCAGCTAGATTTTATTGTGTCCGGACATAATCAATCGAGAATACCCCGTGAGTGATCAGTTCACGAACCGCGCTATGTCTAACGCCCAGGTGTCTCGATTTATCATGGTACATTTGGGTATATGCCTTAACCAAATTTCCTTACTATCTCAATGGATAGACATCAATCGGTTTTGGCCACATAGGAATCTCATGTTCAAGTTTCTTAGCCCTTTTGCTTCTTTACCGGAAACAGCTAGAACCATGAACCCAGATTCCATAGTAAGCTGGTGATGCAAATTTGCTTCTTCGAAGCCCAATAGATGGGACCTCCCCTAAGCAAGAATATTCAATTACTTTTAGAAGCATCATCTTCTAAACTAGTAATTCAACTCGCATCGGTACATCCCTCCAAGCCCGAGGGAAACCCAGCATATGCCAAGTCATAATTCAGGGTTTCCTTAAGGTATTTGAGTACCCGCCTAATAGCTTCCCAGTGATGAGTACTAGAATTACTAGTATATCAACTCAATTTCCCCACTGCATAAGCTATATCATGTCATGTACTCATCATTGCATACATTAAGCAACCAGTGACTTGTGAGTACTCAAGTTGTGAAACAGCTTCACCCGTATTAGGCAAAACATCACACTTGAATCCATGGGAGTCCTTACCGGAGAACAATTCAAACAATTGAATTCCTTAAGCACTCTCTCAACGTAGTGAGACTATTACAGTGCTAAGCCTTTGTTTTCACACTCGATTCTAATTCCAAGAATCACAACTGCTTCTCCCATATCTTTCATAGCAAAACTTGACGATATAGTTTCTTATTTTGGTTAGTACCAACATCAATATATCATCAACATACATGCATATGATTACTCAATTACCAGAGTCATCAAACTTGCTGTATATACACTTGTCTCCTTGATTCAATTTGAATTCTTTAGACAAGATTTTCTCATCAACCTTTTGATGCCACTGATTAGGTGCTAGTTCAGCCCATACAGTGATTTGACTAAACTTATAAACCTTGTTTTCATTTCCAGGCACAATGAATCCTTTCAGTTGCTACACACATATTTCCTTTTTCAAATTATCATTCAAGAACGTTGTCTTGACATCCATTTGGTGTACAACTTGATTTTAATTGCACCAAAATCAATTAACGATCTAATAGTGGAAATCACAGCAACGGGAGCATCTGTATCGAAAACATCAATACCCTCCTTTTGTCTAAAGCTATCGATAACCTATCGAGATTTAAACACATGTACTGATTCATCAACCTTCATTTTCTGTTAGAAAATAACTTGCAGCCCAATGGCTTGCAACCTGGTGGGAGACCCAATAATACTCAAATATTATTTCCCATAGAATCCATTTCATCGTTTATTGCCTCTTTCCAGAAAGCCACATCTCGAGACCTCATAGCCTCATCATATGTTCTAGGATCATCATCAATATGATATCAATATGAGTATTGACACTCAATATCATCACTAGAACCCTCAATCAAGTAAACTTGATAATTTGGTCCAAAGGATTTTACAACCCTTACCTATTTGCTTCTACAAGGCTCAAACGAACTCCTTTAAGTAAATAACTAGCCATCAACATGGCTTTACCCCAAATCCATCACTCAAACTAGAGTAGGATAACCTGGAATTAAACATCTATTTTAGGATTCTATTATTCCTTTTAGCTACACCATTTTGTTGTGGTGTATGAACATTTGTAGTCACATGAATGATACCATTCAACTGGAAAATACAAAATTATATTATTCCCCACCACTATCGGTTCTTAACGTTAGTCAACGACAAGCTTCACTTGTACATGCATATTAACCACCAAATTTGCCTTGAAGCATTCACTTCTACATTTAGAAGATATCAATATATATCTCCATCTAGGAGAACTCATTATGTGAATAATTCATCACACAATCTTGACAAATTACATTGCCAATGAGCTTCAATTTGGTGAGTAACTCACATTATTAATGCAATAATACATGCAAGATAAATCTTGCGACATGTGAAACACATAGTTATGCTAATACATAAACTCTACTAACATGCAAGTCACAATACGTAAATCATAATCAAATCAGAACTTGCATTAGTAAAATTACACTTGCTTTTCTAACAACTTTTTCCAGGCTACCAACAGAACACAAGTGTTCAACATCACCATGAACACTTAAATTATTTCAAACCAGACAACCCCGAAATAATCACATAATCCTTGATTATTTCAAAACATAATCTCCATCAATCAAGTTTTACCAAACACGGTAAACTTACAACCACATTGAATGGAGTTTATACATCAGAAACCCATCTGATTATATTCTGGTTGAAAATATTATAACACATGTTCTATGAAACATTTATCATGGTATCAGCCCAAAGTTCTCATACACTGATTTCATCAGAGACTTAATGATTAAAAATTTACTAGCAAAACATGCTCCACAGATTATACATATCATCAGATAATCAGACCGATTACTATGAACTTGTCAATCATATTAAATCAGACATGCTTCACATACTCGCATTTATCAAATAAAGATCGAAACAATCAAACCTGATTTGCGCCTCATGGATCGCTTACTTTCCGTCTGTCGAACAAAGACTATTCCAATTCACCAGCCTATCACAGCGATTATCAAACCAATCTTGGAGAAAATTTAATTCTCTCCATCTCAGATTTCATAAGAAATCTAGCAGCAATCAACTTATATCATCTTTGATGAACCAATATGTCAAAATATATTCACATAACCACCCAAGTAACGGGATGGGTCTAAATCAAATCTCATGGCACATTCCAGACATAAGTCTTGAACCCAATCATCATGACCAATATGATGACTGTCAAAATATATTCACATAACCACCCAAGTAACGGGATGGGTCTAAATCAAATCTCATGGCACATTCCAGACATAAGTCTTGAACCCAATCATCATGACCAATATGATGACTTTATTTATTCAAACAGCCTTAATTGTATCAACCTAAAGTTCATTTTCTTTGAACCAATCATGTTTCATCCTTAGATGAGATGACCGACAGATGCACAGCATCTTCTCCACGAGATTTGACCAACTCCAAAACCCAATGGTAAGTAGGTCGCTTTAACCATTCAACTAGCCAAGTGCAGAAAACTCTTGCAAGTATAATACCCTTATTAATACTAATATGCACATCAACTTATTACCAATGAGCATAAAGCTCATAATTATTATCATGCTGCCTTGCATCTTCTAGACAACTTGCCAGGTGAATACAAGTCTTCCTCCTGGTTATATATCATAAACCAACCATGCAACTAAGCTTATGGGATTCCTGTCTGATTCACAAACCATAACCTGGAGATGCTGCAACCACCGTTTGCACTGGGAAAAACAGAATGTATATACCAGCCGGCCCAACTGCAGGAAATTCCTTGCAACTCACGGACATCTGTCTAACACAACTTCTTGCTGAGTAAAACAAACATCAGAGCGAAACCTCATCCGCTCATCCTTGTCACGTAATCAAATTGGATCCGCCAGTCGTTAATTCAACATCCAAGATCAGATTGTGACCAAATCTGAATACGCACATTGCACGCTACGCCGTCATCTTCCTTCCAAAGACATCGTCAACATCAATTTCCAGATTTGACATCATCGCTCACAAGCCTTTGTCTTCGACTCACCAATCAGAAAATCATCATCAAACAAACTGAAGCAACAGACATACTTGAAAATGTTGAATTAGAGTGTAATCCCTGGGTCGTCTTGAAAGCTTCGAACAATGACAAAAATCTTAGATTCTACTTGAGTCACGAATTATTTGTTGTTTTCCTAATTCAACATTTCACCCAGGTAGGGGTTTACCGAAATGCTTGAATTGAGATAAAAACAAGTGAATTTGTAAAGGAATAGAAATCGGTGAGCAAACAATCGAAAAACGATCAAAATGAAGGAGGAGATTTCTTCACACCAAGAACACTAAAAGAACTCATATATTTCGTTCTGTGTTTTTCCAGAAGAAGAACATTCAAATCACAGCCAAAACTGCCATGAAAACTTCCATAAACTGACATAAACTGTTTCTGAACTGAAACCTTGTGCGTTCGCACAGTTCTCCTTGTGCGTTCGCACAGTTCTCCTTGTGCGTTCACACAACCCAAACCCGACGCATGAAAGTCTCGTGCGTTCGCATGGTACTGAGTAGTCGCGATCGGTCGCACAACCTTGTGCGTTCCCACAGTTCACCTTGTGCGTTCGCACAACCCAGACCCGACGCATGAGAATCTCGTGCGTTCGCACGGTACTGAGTATTCGCGATCGGTCGCACAACCTTGTGCGTTCGCACAGTTCACCTTATGCGTTCGCACAACCCAGACCCGACGCATGAGAATCTCGTGTGTTCGCACGTATGGCTCTGTGCGCTCGCATGACTCTTGTGCGTTGCACGCATGACTTCCAGATGCACTGTTCCAGTCGACCGACTGGCACAAAACACAGATAAACAAGAGTTGTAAAATGATTCATTTCATTCAAACAACACTTTTACAAGGTTTCATACATGTTTCACATCGTATAAACCTAAAATCTCCAACAGAGAGGAGGCCAATGTGGTAGGGGAGGTTTCAGACAAAGGAAAGGTTAAACAGTTTTGGAAGAAATTTTGGAGGATCAAGGTTGAGAGGAAATCACACATCTTTATGTGGAAATTGTTCCATAATGCAATTCCAGTGGCAACTAATCTGAGAAACAGGGGGTGTTGTGTGGAGTCGAGATGCATTGTATGTGGTTTTGAAGAGGAGACAGCCACTCATCTGTTCTTATATTGCTGGTGGGCTTTGGAATTTTGGAAGCTATTATTAAATTCGCCCAAGTTTATGAGCATCCGATTTACTTCTCTGGATGAATGGATATGGTTTTGTTTGCAAGAATTTGATGGGGAGGAGTTGATATTGATCTTTTGTGGTGTGAGGTGGATATGGTGGAATAGGAATCAGTTATGGCATAATGATAGAGGAGTCGACATTTTGACAGCAGTTGCTATGACTAAAAATGCAGCTAGGGAGTTGGGTAGCCCAGGGTACAGGTTTGTGGTAAGTAGTCCGGAGGCGGGATTGTGTTGGACACCTCCAGAGGCCGGCGTCTTAAAGATCACTTGTGATGGAGCTTGGTGTTCAATCACAGGTAAGGCGGGAATTGGGGTTGTATGTCGAGATCATGAAGGGATAGTTAATTTTGCGATAGCAGATTCCTTTCATAGCCAAAGGGATATCACTGAAGTTGAAGGCTCCGCTATTTGGCGTGGGATGAGTCTGGCTGCTGCTAAGGGCTTTACGAGGGGATCTTCGCATCGGATAATGCAGAGATCATTCAAACTCTTCTGAAACCGGTCAGGCTTCAAACCAAGGAAAGGAGATGGGTGATAGAATGTCGGAGAATGCTGGAAATTTTTCAAGATTGGAGGCTGGAACATATGCTCAGGGAAGCAAACTTGGTAGCAGACCATCTGGCGCAAAAGGCAAGGGAAGAAGGTTGGAGTTGGTCATCCATGGATGCTATTCCTATATTTTTGTCTCGTTTTATTTCTAATGACAGGTCTCGAGTAGGTCTTGGTAATGTTTTTGAGTTTTGTTGAATGAATGCAGTTTTCCATAAAAAAAATCTTCTTTACACTTGTTATGTTTTGTTGTTATATTATTCTTTGAATTGTAAAATTTATAAATATTTTAGTTAAGATTAATTTAATTTGAACTAATTTTGAAATTATACGAATTTATTTAATATTATTATAAAAATAAATTTATCATTATCGTGTACTAGAGATTGCACGGGAGTGTGGTAGATTTTGATGGTGCTTTAACATTTTTCTGTATGCATTTTTGCTTTATAATTTATCCATATTAACTTATTTTGAAAACAAGAATAGCGTTTAATTCTTCTTTAAACTTGTTACTTTTTGTTGTTATGTTATTCTTTGAATTGTTAAATTTATATTTATGTTAGTTAACATTCATTTAACTTATTGAAATTATATGATTGTATTTTGATAAGGTGTTTTGCATTAATGTACTAAATGTTGAACATGTCGACTGTTTTGAACTTGTTACTACTAGTTTATGAATAAGTGAATCAGGGGATATGTGAATGTGCTAGACTCACACTACTGCTATTTATTGCTATCTTTTGTGACTCGGAACCATTATGAAACCACACAAAAATAAACTTATGTGACTTATTAAAACACAAATACTGAACTTATACGATTGAAAACGACATCTTTATGGACTTACGCGCCTGACCATATCGAGACATATATCTCCTAAAGCGATTAACGTGTCTCCTAGCGCGGCTGAAGTTTGCCAGTTGCTCAATGACTCTTATGCGACTGATGTCCATTAGTCAGTTGCATTTGACCTTATGTCACACCCTTTACCAAATGATGTAGTGTGCAACTCTAACACTACTAACATCCAAAGCACACTAGCGATTGCACGTACTGAGACATCATATTTTATCTCTTGAGATCCTAGTTGTTGATCTGAGGTGGCTCAAATGTGTCAGAAAGCTCATAAAAAACAATCCACAAGATGTCCCTTGAGATTTGTTTGCAGCCCTCTTTTGACAAAAATAAATTCTTCCAAGGGTTTTTTTTAAAGAGAAAACTTAGTACAAAACACAAAGGAAAGCAAACGACAGACACGGCTAACTAAAACAAAGCACATCTGGGCAAAACTTGGGAATTGCTGCATGAATGCTCCACTCCCATTTGTCCATGCGTGCCTTTCTAGCCAACCAATCCACTGCCCGATTTCTTTCTCTTGCCGTGCTCACAAGCGCCCAACAAGGATGATCATCCAAAAGCTTAATACAGTCCCTGATGCCTAATAAGTTTGCGTCTGGTCTCCAAGATCCGGTGTAATAACCTCCGTCGAATCCGAAACAAATGTGGCCTTTTGAACCTGTAGATGCCTCGCCAGTTCAAAACCCTGCTGCAGCGCCTTACACTCCGCCTCAAAGCTAGAAGCCGTCCCTTCCAACCACCATGCTTTAACTGCTTCCACCTTCTCATCATGTAAGAGAACTACTCCCTAGCCTCCCCTCCTCAAGTCTGAATCGAACGAGCCATCACACATAATTATTGCCCCTTCCTTTGCCTCCTCCAAGTCATCACTGCTCATAATCTTTCTCTGATAACCATCCCTTATCTCCATCAATAAAAACCGCAGTTTAACCTTCAAATCATTCAAGCTTCTCCCCTCCTTCTCATGTGTCAGTTCGTTCCTATTCTTCCACCCCAACCACAGGCCGCATAATAGTCTGGTGAACTCGGCCTCCGAACACAACTTGGCACAGAGCCAAAGCCAATACCCTGGTTCCCTACACTGATTACTCCACACTGTGATGGGCAACTTACATTCCTCCAGCAGTCCTCTCATCCACCAGCATTCCTTGAACAAATGCATAGCACTCTCACCGCTGTAGCCACAGTGAACACACCTGTTCTCTACTTCGCATCCTCTCCTCTCTAAATTCTCCATTGACGGTAAATTGTCATGAAACAGCCTCAAACTGAAGTTCTTGATTCTTTCTGGCACTTTCAGCTTCCAAAAGTTCTTCCAGAATTTCCTCGACTTGTTCCTGTCTGATTGTTCCCCTCCCGCCGGATTGTGAAGCTTGTCGATTTCCAAAGCACAGAGATACGCCCCTTTTGACTGTGAACTCCCCCGAGCCATCCCTCTTCCAGCAATATTTCCCTTCCCCAGCAACCCACTCCGCTCCGTACCTAATGATATCCATTGCCTCCATGATCCCTCTCCAAGCATAAGATGGCCTTGAACCTCTTAAAGCCTCTAACATGTCCGAGCCTGGGAAGTACTTTGCTTTAAAGACTTTGCTCACCAAAAGGTCTGCCTTAGTCATGATCCTCCACCCCTGCTTCGCTAGCAGTGCTAAGTTCATCAGTTCAAGCCTTCTGAACCTTATGCCTCCATTACATTTCTCACTTTGCAATACTTATCTTCTTACCCAATGAATTCCTCTATCTCTGTCCCAGTGCCACCAAAACCTCAAAAAATCTTTCACCAATTTCCTGCACAGCATTATTGGTAATTTGAAGCACGACATAGCATAATTTGGGATGGACTGCAAAATTGATTTTATTAACACCTCCCTTCCTGTGCTCGATAGCAGCCTGTGCTTCCAATCGCCAATTTTCCTTAGTATTTTCTCTTCCAAACTCCTGAACATGGCTGTTTTCTGGTTGCTGAAGGTGATAGGTAGGCCTAAATAGGCTGAGTGAGCATCCACCAATTTCATCCGCATCCCTCTTGTAATTTGCTCCCTATACTCCTCTATAATATTTCTGATACAGACAACTTCTGACTTGGACAAGTTCACCTTCTGACCGGCCACTGCCTCATATTTTCGTAAAATACTCTTGATTTAGCCGAGAGAGTCCTTCCGAGCATTTAGCAGGAGCAAACTGTCATCCGCAAACATAAGGTGTGTAATGACTGGGGCCCCTCTACAAATTTTAATACCCTTAATGAGTCCTATCTCCTGATACTTATTCAAAGTATATGTCAACCATTCCGCACAGATGAGAAAGAGGTATGGAGAGATCGGGTCTCCCTGTCTCAAGCCACGACTCGGTATGATTTCCTCCGTGATGCTCCCATTGACCCTTACCTTATACGAGACCGTCTTCACGCAAATCATTATCTTTCTGATCCATTCTTGCGCGAAGCACATTGCAGCCATCATTCTCTCTAAGAAGTACCACTCCACTCTGTCATACGCCTTGCTCATGTCTAGTTTCATAGAGATATACCCATTCTTCTGCTTATGAATGCCTCTGATGAAATGGGAAGCTTCATGGGCAATTAAAATGTTATCCGTGATTAATCTGCCTCCTATGAATGCACTCTGAGTTTGAGCAATAATGGCTGGGAGAACTTCCTTCAATCTATTAGCTAGAGCCTTAGTGATTATCTTCATTACCACAGTGCATAAACTGATAGGCCTTAGATCTTCTACTCTTTCCGCGACCTTGACCTTGGGAATTAACACAATCAGTGTTTCATTCAGCCCCACATCCAGCCTTCCATTATTCAGGAACTAAAGCACCTCCCTGGTAACATCACTCCCCACTATGTGCCAATTACTTTGAAAGAATAATGCAGAGAACCCGTCCAAACCTTGCACTTTGGTCGGATGCATCTGGAAGAGGGCCCTCTTTACTTCCCCCTCAGTGAAAGGTGGCTTGAGCTTATCATTCATCTCTTCCGAGACCAGTCTGGGGATATGGTCAAAACCTTTAGCCCAACTACCATCCTGAGTGTTGACCTGCGAATGAAAGATGTTAGTAAAATAGCTTATCACGATAGATACAATCCCTTCTTCCAAATCGCAGAACTCCCCTAAATGGTCTTTTAATTTGTCAATGTCATTTTTCCTTCGTCTCTGAGAAGCCTTGGCATGAAAAAAGGATGTGTTCCTGTCTCCAAACTTCAACCACTCCGCTCTCGATCTTTGTCTCCAGAAAAGTTCCTCCCTTTCCATCCATTCATCAAGCTCCCCTGACAATATTGCCTCATGGTTAGCCGACTCCTCCGTTCTTGGCCCATTTCTCAGCTCCTGAATCCTCTCTTTAAGCATCTTAACTTTCTCCTTAATGTTGCCAAACCCTAAGCCATTCAATTGAGTTAGATCCTCCATACACGCCTTCAATTTACTTGCGATTGTTTGTCTGTCTCCTTGGCCTGCCCAGGATTTCCTCAGCACCTCCTTAAAGCATTTATGTCGGAGCCACATCGGTTCAAATCTTCGCAAGTACTGATTGCTTGCTAGTTTGGCCCCATTCACATAGACCACAACCGGGACATGATCCGAACAATTAGCGAAGCCATGCCTAACCAGCACATTCGGAAACATATGCCTCCAAGCCGCATTTGCAACCGCTCTATCAAGCCTGGCCTTAAACTCCTCATTGTCTTTACGCCTGTTCGAGTAGGTAAACCTAACTCCTCTAAACTCCAGGTCCACCAGGTCACAGTCCTCCAAGCAACTTCTAAAATTGTTCATCTGCCACAGTTGTCTAAACCTCTTACTCTCCATCTCCCAGCTGAAGGCAATCTCATTAAAATCGCCCATCACCAATCAAGCCTTGCTAGATTTTTTTTCAATCTTCTTAATAGATTCCAGCTCTCCACTCTGTCCTGTACCTTTGGCCGCCCGTAAAAAGACGTCAGGTAAAACTTATTCTTTCCCCTAACCAAGACATCTATGTGGTAATCCGAAAAACTACACAGGAGGACGTCAACTTCTTCCAGAGCAAAGCTAAACCGCCCGACCTACCATTACTCCAAACAGTGAAACAGCCTTTAAACCCTAGCTTGTGTTTCAACACTCCAATCCGCATCTTCCTTCTTTGTCTCAATTAAACCCAATAGGGAGGGCGATATGATCTCACCACATCGCCGAGTGACCAAAATGCCCGAGGCCCCCCCCACCCTGTGGCAGTTCCAGCTTTGTAGATTCATGACAGTCGGCGGGGTCGATCACCGACCTCCGCCGCTGTAAAGTCTGGGACATTTGAGTTAACCACCTGTGCACGTACTCTCCCTGTCTTGTCTACCTGCAGCAACTCCAACGACTTGATCAGATGATATGGTTAGTATCTGTTGCTCGGTGCCTTCTTTGGTTTCTTTCCCTTTCTTCTCACCTCTACGATCCCCTTTCCCTTCGAGTCCTTGGCTAAACTCGACTTTAGTGCTAGATTCCACTGACCGAGTGAGCTTAGGCGACCTACACTATGGGCTTTATGTGCTGAGGCAGGCCCATCAACCTCCACTGGTACCGGCCTAAGTGAAGCCCGCCCGCTTCCGCCTTCAAAATTGTTTTCCCTCCAACCTTGCATACCTCGTACGGAAACACTCTCCCCTGCCTCTTCGGGATTCACTACTCTCACCTCGACTTCCATCAAATTTTCCAGGTCAATGGTCCTACCGAGATTTGCTCCTTCCTTAGCCTGACATGTCAGGCTCTCTTCCCCATGTATTGGCTTGTCTTTTCTTTCACCGTTCTCCAACATCTACACTGCCGTAAGCTTTCGGCTACCCACCCCATCACCTAGCTCAATCAATTTCACAGCCGGCTTGGTCGTTGAAATAGCACTTGCAGCCATCCATTCACCCCTTTCACTGCTCCTTGAGCCTTGGTTTTGGCACTCTGGTTTCTCGCTGCAAGCTTCATCCTCATGGCTTAACCTTCCACAGTCTGGACATAAACTCGGCAACCTTTCATACTTAACCGAGACCCATAGCGAGTCTCTGCTTGGGTGCCTTAGAAAGAAACCTGTGACCACCAGTTTGTCAATATCAATCTCTACTCTGACCCTGATGTACTTCTTCTTGTCTTTCTCCGTATCCACCTTGACAAAGGTCCCGATGTAACCAGCAAGTTTTTCTGCAGTATCTCTATCCGTCACCGCCGCGCCCATAGGCAAGTTGTGCAACTGCACCCACACTCTGAGCTTATTCATCTTTATCTCCTCCGGCGCTAAGTCCGGACACCAGTCATGAATTAAGGCCACCGTTCCCAAACACAGCCATGGACCTCCATCCCTCACCCTTACCATATCTGCGGCATACTCAAACTCCGCTAAAGCCATGTTGCTTGCCAACTCTTTGAACCTTACTCTCTTGTCTAGCTCCAAGTTCCAGATCTTGCATAGAACATTGCCCAACCCCGTGAGATTAAACGACATACCATTAGTCAGCTTCAAGATCATCCTCCAGCGACACCACCAATTAACCTTCAAATTTGTTTGCAATGTCGTCCACCACAAGTTCCGAATCCTTCTCCGCCATCCTCCCACTGTAGATCTAGCGCCTTGGTCCAACCCTTCACACCAAGCCTTTCCCCTTGACTATCCGCCAACGAGACACAAAACTGAACGATTGAGAGTTAGATTAAAATCGAGTAGACTCCAAAGGAAAAGCACCTCTAAGATTAACTCCTATAAGAAATACACTCCCCCCCCTCGCCCCACAAATGTTAATTTCATAATCAAGACCTGAATTGTATTACTAAAGGATGCAAAATATGATCAAAGTACGAGTCTTGAAAACTCCAGTAAATTTGATAGCATTAACATTTAAGATAAACTGATAATCTATAACGATGCTCTATCAAGATTTCATGATATCGAATTGATGATAAAGGAGAGTACATTCAGAGCATGAAGTCTTGCGCACTCGAGTCTGACGTAGACGATGAAATGAGACACATTTCATGTATACAAATGGTGCCACACTCGACGAATTTTTGCCATATTTAGAACAGACCTTCTCAGTTGTCTTGAAAAGCATAACTTGTGTGCTTTATGGCTCTTAGGCTTTTAAGGTAGAGCCTTTCCTATTGTTTTATGGATCAATGATGAGTCGTATTCATACGACTCGTCGAATCAACTAATCCCAATTATTTTGACACTTTATCATGCGAACAGTTACTTTTTAGTATGGTTTTGCATTTCAGGTGTTTCGGAAGCCCTAGGAGGAAACGCGCATAAAAGACAGCATTTTTGCCAAGAACATCACAATGGCAGATCAGACCTTTGGACGCTCGATGGAGTTCTGGAAATGGATCGCTGAGCAGAAAAATGTGAGCCATGTGTCATTGCGTAGCTGACTCGATTCCCTACTACTCTCACACTGAGAGCAGCCGATGTCACTAGGACAGTCACACCCCAAGTCGAAGTCAGAACTGGCGCATAGAAAGGAGAACCAGACTCAGTGTGTATCGCGTCCTATGAAGACATTAGCTCGACGCTAATGTCTGAAGCGAATGCGGCGTAATGTCTGAAGCTGGCGCGGCGTAATGTCTGAAGCTGGCGCGACTACTAATGTTGCTGTTGGGCGTGGAGAACCCGACGAGGTGCTGACATCAGCAGTCCGTGTGATGACATCAGTAGGCCGAAACTTGGAAATTGAGCCCAAAAACAGACTTGGAAACCCTTTTTTTTGCTATAAATAAGATCTTTGGGTTAGGGTTTCCATCATCTCATAATCCATCATTCGAGACGGCTCTGGAGGAGAAGATGAAGCTTTCGACGAGAGAAGCGATTTTTCTACTTTTCATCATGCATTGTGTTTTTATTTCAGTCATGTGTAGCTAAACTCCTAATTCAGTTTAGGGTTTCACATATTGTGACTTATGTTTTGAGACTGTTTTCTTAATGCTATTTCATGCATGTTTCTCTAGTTCTTGTGCTTATTCCATGAATTAACTTGTGAGGTTAAGTGGAAGCTTTGTCGCAAAGCATAATCAAATAATTAATTCTTATCATTAATATCTACTGGAAACTTTGTCATAAAGGTAGATCGTAACACCTAGACTAAATAATATCTTTGTCAGATTATTGTGTTTAGTAAAGAACTAGGAGTCTAGGACCTTTGTCGGGTTAGATGTGTTGTATCACCTTTGTCGGGATACTTTAGGAATTACCTTTGTCAGAATTCCACACTTAGAAACATGAAATTGGTATTTAGCAGTCGATGAAAACATGTCACAATAGAAACCCTAAGCTGAATGCTTTCTCTGATTGAAATCTTCGTTAGTCTTTTCTCTCGTGCCTTTACAATATTTGTTCACAGAACCCCCTTTTAATTGATTTCAGTAACAGCTTCAACAACCAGTTCCCTTGGGTACGACCCTCCTTGCCACTAGCTAGTTGTTCGCAGGAGATATAAATATTAAGTTTGACGCGTCAGACGACACGCATCAAATTTTGGCGCCGTTGTCGGAGAGCTGCGCTTCGGTGAAGCTGTTTTTGTTTTTATTTTTATTTTATTTGTGTTTTTTGTTTTTAGTTTTTTGTGTGCTTGACTACTTGCTTAACGATGTCTCGTGCAGGTAGCCAAATAGGTGAAAACAACAACAATGACGAAATACCTCCATTCTATGAGGACCCTGAGCAACTCTTCCGTGCTCGCAACCGTGCTAATAATGCCATAAGGGCTCAGCAAAATTGAAGAGGACCTATTGCACAGAATGCGGGAAATGGTGCTGGTGCGAGGTAGCCACCTCCACCGCCACCACTGCAGCCACCAATTCATAGGGGGCCGGAAGAAGATGAAGAATACTACTACGAGCCCACCATGAAGGAACTGTCTGCTCCTGACTTTCAGAATCAGCCATGGTGCATCTATGAGGGGCCAGAATTAGATGATATATAGATCAAGACTACGGTAGTGCACTATCTGCCAAAGTTTTCAAGGCGACAAGGAGAGTCAGCCACCAAGCATCTGCAGAGCTTTCATGGCATCTGCCAGACTCTGCGACCTTACGGAGTCTCAGTGGAGAATTTCAAATTAAAAGCTTTCCATTTTTCTTTAACTGATATGGCTCAGACTTGGTTTTTGTCTCTTCCTCCAGATAGCATCAGGACATGGGACCAAATGCAGAAGAAGTTCTTGGCTTAATACTACCCAGCTGCCAAGGCAATGCAGGTTCGCAAGCAGCTATAGGATATCGGACATGGGCCTAATGAGTCGATGTATGACTATGTGTAGAAATTCAATGCCCTAGAACAGAGCTGCTGCAACCTGGCAGTGCCTGAGAAGCTGATAATCGAGTACTTGCTGGATGGGTTGAGACCACTCGATAGAATGTTGCTAGATGCCTACGCTGGAGGGACCATCATGAATCTGTCCCCAGCTGGAGTGTGAAATTTGATAGCGGAGGTGGCTGAGAATGCTAGGTTCAGAGAAGAAGCTAGCAAACAAGAGGAATTTAGCCGAACCAGACATGCTATAAAGGTTGAGACCCCATCATCTGATGAGCTGAAAGAACTGAAAGAGATGATGCAGAAGCTCATGATGAACCAGGTAACACGGGTGAAGCCTTGTGAGTTCTGCGGTGCAACCAATCATAAGACGGATGCCTGCCCCAGTTTACAGGAGGATACACAGGTTGATGTCAACACAGTGGGTGAATTCCAAAACTACAATAACCATGCACCCCAGCAGACTCAGCAGCAGTAGTACTATTGCCCACCATACCGTCAGCATCAGGCAGCTACAATAATCAGAGTCAGTACCAGCAGCGAGGGAATAACTACAACCAAGCAGGCCCTAGAAATCAGAGTTCCAGCAAGTCTCTGGAAGACATAGTGAAAGAGCTGGCAGCTAGCAACTAGCACCCGGCAAGTAGCCACTACGATGCAGCAAAATCAGGCTAGGATCGACGCAAATTAGGCTAGGAACGGGGAGAATCAAGCCAAGCACGATGGAGCTCTAGCAGAGCTGTCTAAGCAGATGTCCAACTTAGCCCAGGCTATTTTTGAGCTGAAGAGAGATTTGGGAAAGCTACCATCGCAGACCATCCCTAATCTGAGAGGGAACATCAATACATTGGCAGTGGTAGACGAATCGGGTGCAGAAAACAAAAAAAAAACAAGTTGGAAACAATGCCTATCGCGCCCATCATTAAAATTAGCTGAATGCTAATGTCTGAAGCGGACGCGCCGCTCATGTCTAAGCCGGGCGCGCCGCTAATGTATGAATCAAGCGCGACCCGCACTGATGCTTGTTCAAAAATTGACCTTCCGCCTCCATGTTTTGTGCAGGTAAGAGCTCCAGAGGACCATATAATCAACATGGATGAGCTAGGAGGCAGATTGGAGGCGAAGCCTGAGCCAAAAGACCCAATGATGGACCGTCCACTTGCAACGAGTAAGGGGCACCACCTGGAAAGAGTAAGGACCCAGGTACCTTCACGGTCACTTGCGGTGTTGGTGAGACCTTAATACATCATTGTTTAATTGATTTGGGTGCTGCCATCAATACTATGCCTTACTCATTGTATTGTTCTTTGAAACTGGGACCATTGAAACTTCCTAAGCTGATGGTAGAGCTAGGAGATAAGTCACTTATTCGTCCGGTTGGCTTACTTGAGAATCTAACACTTCGCGTTGGAGATCTTGTTGTTCCTGCAGACTTCTATATTTTGCAGATGGGAGACGCTAGAGATGATGATCCTCCAACACTAATCTTGGGACGTCCATTTCTCTTCGCCAACAAGACCAAGATTGACATGAACACATGCTTATTGTCACTTGCGTTTGGTGGCGGGACATCAAACTTTTATATCTATGAGAATGGTGACAGTCCATGCATAAAGAAGCCACCGGACATCGTCAACACACCATATCTTGGTGCCATATCTCCTTACCCACCGGACGAGACTGGTTGTGCAGCTAGACCAGTAGGTATGATCAAAGTGTCCTCGCAAACTCAGGAGGATGTGAAGGTGAACCCGTGACGGGCGTCGTCGTACCCGTCAAAAATAATTATTTATTTTCTTATCTCCGACTAGTTGTGGTAAGTCGGGTCGTATCCACAGAGATCGGTGTGAGAACCTGTTTACTAAGTACAAAAGTAACAATGGGGGTAAATCTCGAACAAGTAAATAAAACGCAAGTAACAACAACGCGATCAATTACCAATAGAGCAATCGTCACAAAATTTCAAGTATCGAATGTTAGAGAACAGTGCACGCTAGTACTTTCGACTGTAATGCAAGACTAAATCATCGACCAAACCGTTCTAATTTCTAATGTTTTACAACTTATAGCTACCTGCTAGGTTGCACTACAATTTGTCCTAGGGTGTCAATCCTAGTGGTCTATTACTTGTATCCTAGTTCACTATCCCCGCTAGGTTGCTAGTAAACTTTGATAATCGAAATTAACACAAAAACATTAGCTCCCCCGCTAGGGTTCCACTCATGCGAACATGTCAATTTCATAAACAATGCATAGTAATATGACGCAAAACATAGAAATTCAATAATAGTCTCAAGTCAATATATCACAGCCTCAAGTTCTAGCCTACACAAGTGAGTTTAGCTACTCATGGTAATAGTATACATAATCAAGTGTGTTTGAATAGAATGAAACGATGTTACTGATAACAGTAGAAGTCAATGGAGTGTATCTCCTCCTCGAACGAATTACTGTTGCTGCTGGATGATGAATTAGAGAATTGCTTCTCAGGACCAAAACCTTCTTTCCCAATTTCACCTCGCAAGTGACCGCCAAGAAGAATATGATTTCTTCTTTTCTCTTATCTCTTTTCCAATTCCAACTCCTCGAATTCCCTTCTCCTCTTTTCCAATGCGGCTATTCCACATCCGAAGTCGGTCTGTTTCATCTCGAGAAAACGAAAATCGAATTTAGGAAATTTTGCCAGCTGGCGTTACGCACGGACGCCTCTTGCATTTTGTGCTCCGCGGACGTCTCCTGAATTATGGTAACTGTTGAGACGTCCGCGCCTTTTAATTATAGAGACCTCCGTGTAATTCCTTGACTCAGACTTCATTCACTGTTGACCTTATTCCTTTGACGCAAAACACCTTCTATCATGCTCTCTTTAGCCGATATTCCTTTTATGGTCTCCGAATGTACCTGAGAATGAAAACTACACATAGGTAGTGAAATAATATACAGATAATCATTAAGAGACGGGGTTTAAACAAATAAAATAGTCGTACAACTACGACTTATCAAACTACCCCACACTTGAACTTGTTCGTCCCGAACAAGAACAAAGCCACAGAACGAATTATAATGCACTATCATGCTAATCCTTACATCTCAACCCCAAATCCAGCAACTAATCTTATCATGCTTAAAATTCTAACAATGCGAGTAAAGATAGGTTTCCCGATACTTGTTACCTCGCGAGTTGCAATTCAAACGACCTTGGATGTTTGAGAGATAGTCCTTTATAGGTACCACGGACATTGCATTATTTTCTGAGTTTTGGTCTTTAGATTGAGTCGGCGGTTTTCTCTGACACGTGATTAATTCACTGCTTTCGTTCCGTTGAGCCATGAATTCCTTAACTTGTATGGACTTTGATAAACGACACATCTTTGCTTAAATCAATCAAATTTTGATTTTCTTCTTACTTGATGGTTTGCCTTCGGCTTGTGAATTTGTTTCTTGTCCACATAATCATTTGCGCCCTTGAACCACTCCAATCATAGCCTCCGAATAACAGCATAGGAGTGCGTCCCGCTCTTTTCTCATCCTCGTCGTTTCTGCATGAGGCAAGGTAGGGGTTACCCACCCATTCCCAGCTACTCCGACTAGAGATGGACAGTTCATTTTCTGTGTCCCGCCACCACTGCGAACGCATGAATAAATTGAATTACTTGGTGACGGAGCTACTCTCAGGACTAGGCTAGTGAAGCGTCAACCTCCACCGCTTTTCTCAATCATCAGACCCAAAACTCAGAACTTCCTGCAATTTGCCGTACCCTTCTAGGACATTTCTGTCAACTCCACATCCCTGCATATCACAACTCACAAGAACAAAGCATCGAAAGTTTTTTAAATTTCGCATTTTTAGTCAAATGAGCACAATAGTCATAAAAAGCTGGAAATGAGATTTTTGACATATGAGAAAAGCATAGCAGTGCATCATCAGTTCATTACGACACATAACATGCGACATAAAAAATAAAATAGACACGACACACAACTGACTCTATAACACCCCACCCCACACTTAAATTCATCCGTGTCCTCATGGTACAACTCAAGAGATAAGACGGACAACAAAACAGACTCAAATAAAAATAAATAAAAAGAAGTGAACTGGTACTCCCCTAATTATCTGGTGGTGGTGCTGGGCTCTGCGATTTTTCCCTTTTGAAATGCACCGCGGACGTCTCTTTCTTTTCCTCCCGCGGACGTCTGAATAATATGCAATAATTGCTGAGGCGTCCGCGCATGTAATTGTCAAGACGTGCGCGATCTGCACTGATGTAGAATTTTTTTTCCTTCGTTTAATCACCTGAAAACACCAGAAATAAAAAGAAATGCACTCGAGGCGCATTATCAGCTTCCCAATTCTACTATAACATGTGTAAAATAGAAATAAGACACCGGGTTGCCTCCCGGTAAGCGCCTTTGTTTAACGTCCTTGGCTGGACATTACCTCTACGGGGATCACAAGTTAGGATCCCATGGGCGTGTGAGGTCAAATTTCCTTACTCCTCTATGATACTCATATCCCTCATCGAATGGTGCTCTCGTGTCTCTCCATCCTGGCTTCCATCCAATCGTGCTATGTCTCGGTCGCTTACTCGTGTATGTACGGTCATCATCCTCGTAAGTATAAAAATCTGATCTCTTGCCACCAAACGCAAGTGACAACCAGCGTGTTCCCATGTCAATCTTGGTTTTGGTGGCAAGGAGTAATGATTGTCTCAAAATCAGTGCAAGAGGACCGTTAGCGCTGGTGTCTCCCATCTGCAAAATGTAAGAGTCAACATCACGGGTTATTGTGAAGGTACCTAGGTCCTTACACTTTTCGGGCAGTGCTTGTTGACTCGTGACGAGTGGGTGTTCCATCATTGGTTCTTCCGGCTCATGCTTCGCCTCCAATTCGTCTTCCAGCTCTTCTTTGTCGATCGTGTGGTCCTCAGGAGCTCTTACCTGTATTGGGAATGGTAGAGGAGTGTTAGAAAGAAGAATTTCCTTACCAGAATTATTAAAGCCCGCGGACGTCTCCTGAATATTTCCCGCTGACGTCTCTTGAATTTCTAGTAATTTGTCAGGCGTCCGTGCCTTAATTAGTGAGACGTCCGCGTCCTGCACTGAGGTAGAATCTTCGTTTAGCTCTTCTTCCTGCATTTTGTAAAAGTCGCTGGCAATTTGAGATGCTTGCTTCTTTAGCTCGTCAATGACTTCAGCTTGTTGGTCAATCTTTTGAGTGAGTTCCTTGAACATTCCTCTCATTTCATCTCTAAATTCCTTCATCGGGTCCTCGTCCCTCCTAACGCTCCAAGGTGCCTCATCACTGTACGGTGCATAATAACCTCGCATAGTGCGTCCCGAATCCCAACGCCTAGGTAACTGTCCATAGCGGTTTCCTCCACCGAGGTATTCTCGATCCAACTCATCATCATAATCCTCGTATCTAGCTGCACGAGGTCGAGCATACTCATTCACAAATTTCTGATTTCTGGGGGGTGGCAGTCTTCGATCAACATCGTCGTCATAAACTGGTTCACTATAATAGGAATACATAGCGAACCATAAAACCAAACAAAAAAACAATAAAATAAAACTAAAAGAAAGTAAATACTTAGTAAGATTCTTCGTTACCGGTCCCCGGCAACGGCGCCAGTTTGACAGGCGTCATTGTACCTGTGCAAAAACATTTATATTTTTCCGACTAGCAAGTGGTAAGTCGGGTCGTATCCACAGAGATCGGTGTGAGAACCTGTTTACTAAGTACAAAAGTAACAATGGGGGTAAATCTCGAACAAGTAAATAAAACGCAAGTAACAACAATGCGATCAATTACCAATAGAGCAATCGTCACAAAATTTCAAGTATCGAATGTTAGAGAACAGTGCAGGCTAGTACTTTTGACTGTAATGCAAGACTAAATCATCGACCAAACCGTTCTGATTTCTAATGTTTTACAACTTATAGCTCCCCGCTAGGTTGCACTACAATTTGTCCTAGGGTGTCAATCCTAGTGGTCTATTACTTGTATCCTAGTTCACTATCCCCGCTAGGTTGCTAGTAAACTTTGATAATCAAAATTAACACACAAACATTAGCTCCCCCGCTAGGGTTCCACTCATGCAAACATGTCAATTTCATAAACAATGCATAGTAATATGACGCAAAACATAGAAATTCAATAATAGTCTCAAGTCAATACATCACAGTCTCAAGTTCTAGCCTACACAAGTGAGTTTAGCTACTCATGGTAATAGTATACATAATCAAGTGTATTTGAATAGAATGAAACGATGTTACTGATAACAGTAGAAGTCAATGGAGTGTATCTCCTCCTCGAACAAATTACTGTTGCTGCTGGATGATGAATTAGACAATTGCTTCTCAGGACCAAAACCTTCTTTCCCAATTTCACCTCGCAAGTCACCGCCAAGAAGAATATGATTTCTTCTTTTCTCTTATCTCTTTTCCAATTCCAACTCCTCGAATTCCCTTCTCCTCTTTTCCAATGCGGCTATTCCACATCCGAAGTCGGTCTGTTTCATCTCGAGAAAACGAAAATCGAATTTAGGAAATTTTGCCAGCTGGCGTTACGCACGGACGCCTCTTGCATTTTGTGCTCCGTGGACGTCTCCTGAATTATGGTAACTGTTGGGACGTCCGCGCCTTTTAATTATAGAGACCTCCGCGTAATTCCTTGACTCAGACTTCATTCACTGTTGACCTTATTCCTTTGACACAAAACACCTTCTATCATGCTCTCTTTAGCCGATATTCCTTCTATGGTCTTCGAATGTACCTGAGAATGAAAACTACACACATGTAGTGAAATAATATACAGATAATCATTAAGAGACGGGGTTTAAACAAATAAAATAGTCGTACAACTACGACTTATCAACCCGCCTGATAGATGGAGAGCAGACGCGAGCACACCATTCCACGAGGGCTATGAGCAGAGTGTAGGAGTAGCTGAGGCAATGTTTGACCTCACACACCCATGGGATCGTAACTTGTGATCCCTAATGAGGTATCATCGAGCCAACGACGTAAAACAAAGGCGCTCGCAAGGAGGCAGCCTGGCAAATTTTTGTGTTTTTTTATGTCATTTATGTTTGTTTGAGTCTTGAGTCATGTTTTTTACATTGTCTTTTGGGAAAAGAAATGTTTTTCATGCACGAAACAGGTCCAACTCAGCGCGGATTGCGTCGAGTGCGAACATTAGCACCGCGCCCACATCATACATTAGTGGCTCGCCGAGTGTGAACATTAGGGCATTGACCGCACCCATAATGTCTATTGTGGGCGCGGCTGACCATTGACCAGCGTTGACCGACTTGTTTGACCAGAATTTACACCATCATGCGACGAACCGAGGGGAGTGCCTGTTTGCCTTTGTCCTCTAATTACTTTTTCCCTATGATTGTGTGTCTTGCATTGTTTGTGTCTCTGAACTTAAGTCGTACCGTGAGGACACGACTTGGTTCAAAAGTGTGGGGTGGGAGAGTCAGTCAGTCAGTTGTTTCAGCACGTTTATTTTTCTTGCATATTGCACTGTGTCAGCACGTTTCCTTTAAAAAAATTTGAAAAGTAGAAAGTTACTCTCTATTTATTGGATATGCAGTATTGAATTTTGATGATGTGAAACAGACGATGCTGATTAGATGTATTTCTCTCGTGAAACCTGAATTGTGCTTTTACATGTGAATTTAACCCTCTACGTGTCTTTTGAGTTGAGATAAACAGGGATGTGGAGTTGATAGAAATTTCCTAGAGACTTTATTTGCTGCTGCGCCTGCTAGGACTTTACTTGCATAATAAATCACGTGTAACTTCTTGTCAATGCACTGCCCTAAGACTGCTCCCACTGCAAAATCACTAGCATCAATCATTCGTTCAAATGGTAGCTCCCAGTTCGGGTGTTGCACTATAGGAACAGAAGTAAGAGAAGTGTTCAATGTGTAAAAAGCATTAAAACATGATTCATCAAAGTTAAACTTAGCATCCTCGCATAGTAAGTCGGTGAGTGGGTTAGCTATCTTGGAGAAATCCTTGATGAAACACTTGTAAAACCCTGCATGTCCTAGAAAGCTCCTGATTCCTTTCTCATCTTTTAGTGGGGATAGTTTTTCAATCACCTCCACCTTTGCGCGATCGACTTCGATGCCTCTGTTGTAAACCAGGTGTCCCAACACAATCCCTTCCTGCACCATAAAGTGACACTTCTCCCAGTTTAAAACCAGGTTAGTGTCAACACAACGACGAAGAACATCAGTAAGGTTAGAGAGACATGAATCGAATGAAGAGCCATACACCGAAAAATCTTCCATAAATACTTCCATGGCGTTTTCTATAAAATCAGACAAAATGGCTTTCATACAATGCTAAAAAGTAGATGGTGCATTGCAAAGACCGAAAGGCATGTGTCTATAAGCAAATGTGCCGAAAGGGCAAGTGAAAGTAGTCTTCTCCTGGTCCTCGGGGTGTATAGGGATATGGAAGAACCCACTATAACTGTCGAGGTAACATAAAAATGTATGCTTCGCAAGACGCTCTAACATTTGATCAATAAAAGGAAAAGGAAAGTGATCCTTACGAGTAGCCTTATTCAACATCCTATAGTCTATGCACATGCGCCAACCAGTCACAGTATGAGTATGAATCATATTGTTATTGTCATTACGCACAACAGTCAAAACATGCACAAGACTTACCCACTCACTATCAGCAATAGAATAAATAATGCTAACATCTAATAATTTCATAATTTCTTTCTTCACTACATCATTCAGTTTTGGATTCAAACGTCTTAAGGCTTCCCTAGCTTGTCTAACATCGCCATCTAGATGGATTCTATGTATGCACATAGCTGGGCTAATCCCTTTAAGATCATCGATCGAATAACCTAGGGTTGACCTGTGCTCTCTCAGGACATCTAGCAATCGCTGGGTCTCTACATCAGTCAAGGATGCATTCACAATCACCGGGTACCTGGAGTTGGGATTAAGAAATTCATACCTAAGACTTGCATGCAGAGGTTTCAGCTCCACCTTGCAAGGTTCCTTACTTAAGCCGGTGGTCTGTTCAGCTGCTCCCTCAGTGCTCACTGCGCATATATCCATCGGTACTGGGTAGCTTGGTACAACTCTGTAAGACTCAACAGAGGTCAGTGTAATAGTGTCATCAACATTAGCAGAGTTCAGTACATCACAATCAGCTAACGGACTAGGACTCTTACACATGTCATGCAAATAAAAGATAACTCTTTCACTGCCCACTCGCAAAGCCATAGAACCTCTATCCATGTCAATGACTACTTTAGCCATGTAAAGAAATGGTCTACCAAGTATAATTGGGATGTCTATGTCCTCTGAGATCTCTAGCACTATAAAATCAGCACGGATGTAAATGTTCTTCACCTTGACAGGTACATCCTTCAGAATCCCTCTAAAGAGTCAACAAAAATGATCCTCAAGGCGAATGGTAATATTTGTATGACAAAGATCACCCAAATTTAGTGAAAGTGAAAGTGCCCTCTGGATGGGAATAGCCTCATGTAGTAGGATGGTGGGAAGTACTGTTGTAGAACGGCTTCAGCCAATTTAGCCCAAGTAGTGAAAGTGCCCCTTGCATGACTATCTAGCCACCTACAAGCCTTGTCAGAGAGTGAGAATGGGAATAGCCTCAGGTAGTAGGATTCGGGAGGAACATTATTGGTCTTCACCGTGTTGCACATCTGTATGAACTGTTTAAGGTGCTGGTGGGGGTCCTCATTCATTCTTCCCAAGAATTGATAGTTCTGCACCATCTGAATGAGCCTGGTCTTAATCTCCCAGATGTTATTGTCCACACTAGGTGGTGCAATGGCAGACTGAAATACTGAGACTCGTGGAGTAGTGTAGTCTCCAAGGGTCATGCGCGCTGGCTGCTAGGCGGGACGCTGCTGGTAGTCTCGGACCGAACCAGGTAGTGCAGTGGGATCCATGTCGAGTGTTGCAAATATGCACTTTTATTCTCAGAATTGCCCAGCTTCATTTCGGACCTGTCGAAGAGTTCTTCTTTGGTCCGGTGAGTCCTGGTCGGATGCATAAGCCTTCTTCTTCTGTCTGTGTGTTTTCTTTGGCATGAACTAGTCAGTACCTGCGATAGCCAAGAATCACCGTGAGTAAAGCAAATTTAGCAGAATTAGTCAAGCAACGAACAAGGTGGAATAGTCTAAACTACACACGTTAAATCTAATATCACACTAAGCGTTGTTCTCCGGTAACGGTGCTATTTTGACAAGCGTATTTTTAACCCTTTATAGTTGTCAAGTTATATGTTTTAGGGGTCAAACTGTAGTAAAAAACAATTTATAAACCTTGGTAAGCCAAGGGTCGATCCAAGGAACAACGTATGTGATTACTAGCTAACAAGCGACCTATTCAGCTATTCCAAACAATGAAAGGTTTTGGTGTGAAACAAATCACAGAAATTAAATGCATAAATTAAAATGTTTTTACTTGATCAAAGAAATAATCCCAAGTTCAAACTTCACCCATGCCAACCCGCAATTCATGCAACAATGTCACGTAAATTCATCATGCTATCGAGTATAGAAATAAACCAGAATAACACTAGACCAGCCGCCCATTCACGGATCATTGTCTAGATTAATCTCAGTCATTGGATGCCGCCCATCCACGAATTATCAACGATTTCGATTATTAAGCCTAGGGTTTCTCAGACAATTAAGTCAACTTTCCTATTAATTCATGTACTACCACTGTAGCTACCATGACCTAATATCAATTTCATATAATCTGGTTAATACCTAGGACCCATTCATCCTTTGGTAATTAACCTATATACGTTCTAGCTTGCAAATATCCCATTCAATGTAAAATTTACAAGAACGATAAAATTAAGCACAATGAAATTGAATATTCGAATTGGATTGATGAAAAACATTTAATTTATCTTGTGAAGAGTTGGGTACAAGGCACGGGATCCGTAGGATCACAGAATAAAGAAGACTACTCACTATTCATGGTAAGTTAACCAAAAACAGTGTAATTAGAAATCAAGAACGAGGAAACTGTATGACGATGTAGCTTGTTGAATCTTCGATATATGGCGATGTTCTCCTCTATCTTCTTCTCCAAGTTAGGTCTCTTAATCTCAAAAATCCAGCTCTCTCAAAAAAACCCCATATTTCCTTTTTAAAACCCTAGGTTTCTATTTATAGTAGGTTTGAAAATACGGATGTTAACGGCCAACAGGCTGGTTCAGCTGCAGTGGGAAAATCCAGCCGGCCGGTTCACTTTAGGCTGACTTTTCTCGAACTCTCGGAGCATTTGAACCGGGCGGTTGGGTTATGAACCGGCCGTTTTGATTAGGGCTAGCTTGTGCTCCAACTCGCTAACCTTTTGAACCGACCGGTTGAGCTTGGTGCACTTCCGTGAACCGACTAGTTGAAAACCTCAGAGCCTTCTCTCTTTTTGGTCTTAACTCCAACCGGTCGGCTGGCTTTGAGTCAATTTCTGCAGCTGGCTGATGGACCATAATTATACGAGTCAGAAACACAGTTAAACCCACCAAATTAGACTGTTTGTCTATCTAACTTCTATGTGTTAGTCCCGATATATTTCCACAGGGCATTTAAGAGACTGAAGTGAAAACACGCTAAGGAGAGGATTTTATGTTGAAAAGATAACAAGAGTCAATCCAAGGTCAGGATCATATGCCGACTGAAGAAATATCAAGGATCCTGACGTTGAATTGACCATAACAAATTAATCAGAAGAATCAGGAGAGGAATCAAGACAGCCCGGGGAAGAAACACATTGACAGTTTTGTGAAAAGACTGCACAAAACTGTACAAAACTCACACATAGGGCAAGGTGACCGGCCACCATTCAAGGAGGTGGGCAAGGGAGGAGCTCCTCCCCTTTGGGTGACCGGCAACCGGCGGCGCCACCTCCTCCTCCCAAAGCCGCCGGCTGCTCCTCCTCCTCCATGGAGAAGATGACAAGTGGAGGCTTTTCCTCCACTCCTCCTCCCAAGCTTGCCTTGCACTCTTCCTCCTCCACCCTTGGATGAAAACCATCTCCACCACCCATCTCCTCCCATTTTGGCTATAAATACAAGCCTCCTCCTCCTCATTTCAACACACCAAATCTCAAATTCACTTCTCTCTCTAGAAGTTGTAATATTTGTAATTTTGTAATTTTGCTTTGGAAATAAAGGAAAGCTCCCTTGGCGCTTCAACGGTTGTAAGTATCTCTTAGTATTTATTTATTTAACTGTTATCTTTAATTCCTTAGTATAATGTTTAGCGCGATGAATAGTAGCTAAACTTGTAGTTCGGTCTAAGGGGCGCACTTGTATTATAAAATGTTTTAGACTATTAACTTAGTGTCTAGTCTAAGTATTCAAAACTTATTCTATGTGCCATATATTAAGTCAGAACGTCCAAGGTAGAGTGGATGCTTGGAATGGCAAAACTCTACAGCGGGGTTCGTAAACTTGTACGGATAAGTGGATGCTTGGAATGGCAAAGCTTATCTGAGAAGTTTGACTCATCTTAAACACCATTTGGTTGATCGAGAATGATTGATCAAATGGATGCACATAGGCTAATATAACCGGGAATGGAGTATTAGTCTAAATAGAATAATTGTTCTACGTTTTTGGAATAGGCTAGACAGTGTACGCAAATCGAGTGCTTGGAATGGCCTTGATACAATGTTTGAATACTTAGGAGAGTCACTAAAGGTCAATGATAAACAGGATATAATACAAGTCCCCTGAAACCGAACATTTCTCTTTAATTATAATCTGTAATTTACTTTCAGTATTAAAATCAACCAACCAACCAATCAATCAATCAAAATAGCTGGTAGCTTTAAAACCAACCAACCGACCTTAAACACGCTCCCACGCTGCGTAATCCCCCCGAAGAACAATTATTCCCCTGGTTCCCTTGGGTTCGACCCCTACTTACCAAGTACTACCCAGTAGTATAGTTGCGAGTAGCGGACTATAAATTTATTTGCACAATCGCTTTGACGACGAGCGGTTCTGTCAAATTGGCGCCGTTGCCGGGAATTAGCAAATGGATAGTTGTTCTTTTTTCCATTATACATAATTCGCCATGTCTTCATACTACGACATAGAACCTTGGAAAAATGGGGGTAGCAACCTTATGTTTGAAATGATTAGACATCTCCCCCAATTCGGAGGTGCTCTTGGAGAAGATCCCGTAAGGCATACACAAACGTTCCACTCCATATGCAACCACATGAGGCCTAAAAATGAATCGCTAGAGGAATTTAAACTCACATGTTTTAAATTTTCTTTAACTGACTCGGCATTAAAATGGTATTACTCATGTGCTGAGTATGAAAGTGATTATGGGGGTCTACAAGCCAAATTCCTTGAGAAGTTTTGCCCTCCATCTCTCCGACTTAAAACCCGCGAGAAGATTCTCAATCTTGAGCAATTCCGGGATGAAACATTGGACGAGTACTTGGAGTACTTTGACTCCATTGTGGCGAGCTGCCCGCACCATGGATTCTCCAGAATCAATCTTATCCAAAGGTTTCTCGGTGGAATGATGCCACTTGAGCGGAAAAGACTTAACAATGCAGCGGGAGGCTCGATCATGAAGTTAACCATGTCTCAAACCTGGCGACTCATAGACAATTTGGCAGAGAGCACAAAACAAGGGCCAATGCACCAAACTGAAGATAAGGCACCAACGATGGAAGTGGACTCAGTGCAAAACGAGCCCGACACCACACCCATTACGAGCTTGCCCGCAACAAAGCCGAGAGAAGACATCAGTACAAGGGCAGTAATGGACGTGGAGGCGGCTCTAAAGGAGCCAATATTGGAGCCCACAGAACCAACTGAGGATAAGGACTCGCAAATAACCGAAGAGGAACCAGCCAAATCAGACCCAGTCCTCATTACCAAACCAGCCGAGCTACTTGAACCGGTCCTTATCACCAATCCATCCGAGGAAAGCACGGCAGGCCCGGTCCTGGCGCTCGAAGCACCCGAAACATGCCCAATCCTCACTATCGAAGCACCTAAGGCAGGCTTGGTCCTCATTATCAAACTATCCAAGAAAGACCTGGCCCTTATGGTGGAAGTTCCCCAACTTTTCCCTTCGGTTTGTATGCGGATCACAGCCCCTAAAAATGAAGTAATTAACGCTGAGGTGCAAGGCGAGTTGGAGGTAAATCAAGGGCAAGACACGCCATCATCAGAGCTCTCACTCACCACAACTCAACAAAGCAGCCCTGAAAACTCGCTCGTTCTAGGACGACCATTCGTCGCTGCCACAAAGAAGAGGCTTAACATGGGGACATGCGTGTGGTCGCCAATGTTTGATGGCACAATGCTGAACTTCCAAACTTGCAAAGATGCCAACCGGCCATACATGAAGAAGCGGCAAAGACATGGGCCAAGAGAATGGAAACCCGGAACGAAAAGCAAGAGAGCACGACTCGACGGACCAGCAGCTATGGTCAAGGGAACCTCACCTTCTCGGAGTTATGAAAAGAAGAACCTACCGAAACCATGGAGTTCTAACCAAAGAAAGAAATCAGGAAAAGTCAAAACAGGAATCAACACAGGAACAGTGGCGAAATTCGACCTGAGCCACCCATGGGACCCAAACCAGTAATCCACAACGAGGTACTGTCGAGCCAACGACGTTAAACAAGTGCACTGGTCGGGAGGTAACCCGACACTATCTTACTTTTCCGCATTTTAATTTCTGTCATTTAAATTCATTATTTAGTTTTAAGCTTGCATGACTTTTGAACTAAGGCATGCCTTCGTTCAAAAGTGGGGGGGTGAGAACCACCTATGTACATAAATAACATGCTTGCTGTTTTTTCTTTTTAGTAATAGTATCTTTTTGAAAATATGAACTTAAGAATGTGAAAAAAATAAATCATAATTCATGCATTAACCTTGTGAAAATTCAACTGTTTAAAAACTTAGAATGTAACTTTCCATTTGTCCTTTGTGCTGAGATAACTAGGGATGTGGAGTTGACATAAACTGCCCTAGAGAGGCTTGGCAAGCAATCAAAGGATCAGATCAAACTATATGGTTTTCGAAGTCAGTGGAGGCTGCACTTCGGGTTTCAGTGAAAATTGAAGTCATCTCCGCCATACAATACAAAAGGCGAGGACGGGAATCAGACCGTCCTATCTCCGGTCAAAGTAGCCGAGAAAATAGATGAGCGACCCTCATCTTGACCCGCGCGAAAATGATAGTCAAAGTAGCCGAGAAAATAGATGAGCGACCCTCACCTTGACCCGCGCGAAAACGGCAAAAACGAGAAGATCGGGGAGGTATTTCCATAGGCTTGCGGGCGATGATTGGACCTCCCAAAAAAGGCGTGAGAAAATGGACTTGCAAAATCACAAAAAGGCAAAAAGCTCGAAGAAGCAAATCAAGAGGCCTAAGGCCCAAAAATGTGAAGGTTTTAACCGAACAAAAGTGAAGAACTCAAAGCGTCAAAACGAAGGCCAAATGCCGATTCACTACAAAAGCAGTCCCTCGCCAAAAGAAAATCAAAGTACTCAAACCACTGAAACCTGAACCGAATCACGTGCTAGAGAAAGCTACCAGAAAACCATATAGTAAGAGACGATCCCAAGATTGCAGTCCAGGAGCCTAAAAAGGGCTATCTCCCGAGACATCCAATATAATTTGCATCTCAGCACGGAGGTACAAGTATTAAGTTTCTTCTATTTATTTACGCAGTTTAATTTGGTAATAAGTAAGCAATGCATGAATTAGGATAGATCGAGTACCACAGTCTAATTTTCATATTCCAAAGCAAAACTTAGAACTTACGCCCTTTAATAGCATTGTTCGGGACGAACAACTAAAAGTGTGGGGTAATCTGATGGACCATAATTATACGAGTCAGAAACACAATTAAACCCACCAAATTAGACTGTTTGTCTATCTAACTTCTATGTGTTAGTCCCGATATATTTCCACAGGGCATTTTAGAGACTGAAGTGAAAACACGCTAAGGAGAGGATTTTATGCTGAAAAGATAACAAGAGTCAATCCAAGGTCAGGATCATATGCCAACTGAAGAAATATCAAGGATCCTGACGTTGAATTGACCATAACAAATTAATCAGAAGAATCAGGAGAGGAATCAAGACAGCCCGGGGAAGAAACACATTGACAGTTTTGTGAAAAGACTGCACAAAACTGTACAAAACTCACACATAGGGCAAGGTGACCGGCCACCATTCAAGGAGGTGGGCAAGGGAGGAGCTCCTCCCCTTTGGGTGACCGGCAACCGGCGGCGCCACCTCCTCCTCCCAAAGCCGCCGGCTGCTCCTCCTCCTCCATGGAGAAGATGACAAGTGGAGGCTTCTCCTCCACTCCTCCTCCCAAGCTTGCCTTGCACTCTTCCTCCTCCACCCTTGGATGAAAACCATCTCCACCACCCATCTCCTCCCATTTTGGCTATAAATACAAGCCTCCTCCTCCTCATTTCAACACACCAAATCTCAAATTCACTTCTCTCTCTAGAAGTTGTAATATTTGTAATGTTGTAATTTTGCTTTGGAAATAAAGAAAAGCTCCCTTGGCGCTTCAACGGTTGTAAGTATCTCTTAGTATTTATTTATTTAACTGTTGTCTTTAATTCCTTAGTATAATGTTTAGCGCGATGAATAGTAGCTAAACTTGTAGTTCGGTCTAAGGGGCGCACTTGTATTATAAAATGTTTTAGACTATTAACTTAGTGTCTAGTCTAAGTATTCAAAACTTATTCTATGTGCCATATATTAAGTCAGAACGTCCAAGGTAGAGTGGATGCTTGGAATGGCAAAACTCTACAGCGGGGTTCGTAAACTTGTACGGAAAAATGGATGCTTGGAATGGCAAAGCTTATCTGAGAAGTTTGACTCATCTTAAACACCATTTGGTTGATCGGGAATGATTGATCAAATGGATGCACATAGGCTAATATAACCGGGAATGGAGTATTAGTCTAAATAGAATAAGTGTTCTACGTCCTTGGAATAGGCTAGACAGTGTACGCAAATCGAGTGCTTGGAATGGCCTTGATACACCGTTTGAATACTTAGGAGAGTCACTAAAGGTCAATGATAAACAGGATATAATACAAGTCCCCTGAAACCGAACATTTCTCTTTAATTATAATCTGTAATTTACTTTCAGTATTAAAATCAACCAACCAACCAATCAATCAATCAAAATAGCTGGTAGCTTTAAAACCAACCAACCGACCTTAAACACGCTCCCACGCTGCGTAATCCCCCCGAAGAACAATTATTCCCCTGGTTCCATTGGGTTCGACCCCTACTTACCAAGTACTACCCAGTAGTATAGTTGCGAGTAGCGGACTATAAATTTATTTGCACAATCGCTTTGACGACGAGTGGTTCTGTCACTGGCCAATTCAACTTCATGTGTGTGCTTTTTCACCCCAAAAGCTAGGTTTTTCTTCGAGTCTTAGTCTTTAGGCCTTAGCTTCAAGGGATAGCTAATTTTCACCTAAAACGCTCAAGAAAAGACATCAAACAATGACAATTTACCGGGAGATCGAGTATTATCCTTCATCGTATGGATCAAATAACTAGTCAAAATATCGACTGATCACTTGTCATCATGGATTCAAGGTTAGACGCGCTGACAAAATCTTGGTGCTTGGACTGCTGCGACTGATAGTTGTATTGCCCCAAATTCTAGTGTGGTTGTAGTGTGGGCTGGTTGTTGTACTGACTCCTTGGCTGGTATGGTGCATTGCTTTGCTACTGTCTGTATGGGAAGCATGGCGGTGCCTGATTTTGTGGCTTATAAGAGAGACTGGGATGATTCGTGTTCGGGTTATCCCACCAGTTCGTGGCTGATCCAAAAGTAAAATTGCTTCCCTATTTATTTCGCCCTACATAGTTGGCATCCTCCTGATTTCCGCCGTTACTTTCTTATCCCATCACCGGACAGCCATCCATAAAATGAGAGGGAGAACCACATATCTGACAATAGACTGCTACGTTAGCAACAACATATGATTTCATAGAGGAGTCTATCTAAAGAGCCTTGATCTTGGGTGCAAGCATCTTCACCAGTGGTTAGTTCAGCAATATCATTAGTACCACCAGCATGGTAGAGATCATGTACACCTTTCGTGTACTTAGGATTACCTCAATCCCTCGTCCAGATGTGGTAATCTTGAGCTGTTTTCTCTATGATATCATAGGTCTCTTCCAGTGAAACTCCATTCAGTCCTCCACCAGCTGCTTGATTTATCAGAGTGTGTATCCCCTAATCGATTCCCTGATAGAAAGTGTCTATGATCTGCCACAGCTCCGGGTTGTGGTGGGGGCACAATCTCATCTGCTATTTGTATCTCTCTCAAGCCTCGTAAAGAGTCTCGCCATCTGTAGATCGAAACGATATGATCTTGTACCTGAAATGTGATGTCTTTGATTGCGAGAAGTACTTTTACAGAAAGGCTTCAACTAATTTATTCCAAGTAGTGAAGGTGCCCTCTACATGACTGTCTAGCCATCTACGAGCCTTATCAGAGAGTAAAAATGGGAATAACCTCTGGTAGTAGGATTCGGAAGGAACACCACTAGTCTTCATCGTGTTGCACATCTGGACGAACTGCTTAAGGTGTTGGTGAGGGACTTCATTCATCCTTCCCGAAAATTGGTTGTTCTGTACCATCTGAATGAGCCCGGTCTTAATTTCCCAGTTGTTGTCCACACCAGGGGGTGCAGTGGTGGACTGAAATCCTGAGACACGCGGAGCAGTGTGATCTTTGAGGGTTTTGCGCACTTGTTGATGCACTGGACATTGCAGGTCATCTCGTACCAGCCCAGGTAGTTCAGGTGGATCCACGTCGAGTGCTGCGAATCCACGATTTTGTGCTTGGATTTGTCGAGCTTCATTTTGGACCTGTCGAAGAGTTTTTCGTGGGTCCGGTGAGTCTTGATCGTATGCCTGACCCTTCTTCTTTTGTCTGAGTGTTTTCTTTGGCATGAACTAAACAGTACCTGCGAGAGCCAAGAATCACAGTGAGTAAAGCAAATGAAGCAGAAAGAGTCAAGCAACTGGAATAGTCTAAACTACACCAGTTAAATCTAATATCACAATAAGCGATGTTCCCTGGCAACGGTGCTATTTTGACAAACGTATTTTTAACCCTATATAGTTGTCAAGTTATATGTTTTATGGGTCAAGTTGTAGTCAAAAACAATTTATAGACCTTGGTAAGCCAAGAGTCAATCCAAGGAACAACGCGTATGATTACTAGTTAACAAGCGACCTATTCAGCTATTCCAAATAATAGGAGGTTTTAATGTAAAGAAAATCGAAGAAATTAATTGCAGAAAATAAAAGGTTTCGACTTGATTAGAGATAAAAATCTCAGGATCAAACTTCACCCGTGCCAACTATAATTGCCAAATAAACGGATCAACCGCTTGGTACGTGCGCTGAGATATCCCAGCAATAATGAGGATGAAGTTGCTGATGAAGAGGCCGGTGACTCCGATGAAGACTCCTTTATGTGAAGGTCCACGCTAGAAAGCTTTGAACTTTGACTGTGAACCTGTTATTTTTTTTTTCTCGTACTTGTTCTGGTATAATTTTTTTCTGTTTGAACCCTCCTTGCCAATTTTGTGGCAAAAAGGGGGAGTAATTTGAGGTGGATGTGTTTCCCTCAATTATCTCTAAAGTCTAGATAGATAAGAACTGGAAGATCTGGTTTTGCCAAAAATGCCAAGGGGGAGATTGATATTCCCACGTATGGCATGGTTTTAGCAAAATGTCTTTAGAGAGTTCAAGCAGAAGGTCAAGAGGTATTCAATCAAAGATTGGAACTTAAGTATAGCGTGAAACAGAGGCACGAATGTTTCCTAATCCGAAAATTTCTAAAGATCGAAGATCTAATCAGTTGGAGTCGGCTAACGAGAAAATAGAAGATCAGATATTCAAAAGAATATCTACATATCAGTTGGAGGTCGGTTAAGGATATTCGACCTGCACTGGCATGGAAGAAATCGCTAAAGATTGGATAAAAGATATCTAGCAAATAATTAGGAACATCTCCTAAATTATTTGACAGATTATCTAGGACTGATTTGGGAACTTCCACCGCATATAAATAGAGTGTTATAGGGCATCCAGATCAATATCGCTTTTGGAGAAATTACACACTAGAGATTTTGAGTAGAGGAGCGACGACCAACTGATCATTCTACACCGGAATATTAACGGTGAAGAAGCAGTCTGTTCAGTGTGCTGATCAAACTGGTCATACTGGAACAACCCGCTGCACACACATTGATACTAATCGCGTTCAAGAGAAGGCGTTCGAGCTTCGGGAGAAGTTCGAGTAAGTTCGGGAGGGAGTCTCGAACTCAGGGGATCGAGGGAGAGTCGAGATCGCAAATCTGAGTGAAGAAGTGATAGAGGCCAGCCGTTTACACTCGAGAGATTGTAAGAGTAAGACCACCTGTAGCTCTATACTTTTCAATAAAGATTTGCTACCCTTTCGGGTGTGTGAAGCCCCCAGAGTAGGTTGTTGGCAAACTAGGTATTACTTCGTGTGTACCTGTGTTATCCTATTAAGCTTTCTGTTGGATTAGTGTTCAAGCTTAGTTCGAACACCATCTAGATCTCATCTTGGATAAGACAACAGTATTTCAAAGTTCATACTTGGGTGGATGGGTGACAGGCCGTCGTCGTGACCTCTCAAATTTACAATTTATAAGTCCACTACTATTGGCTTACCATGAACTAGTAAAGCGGCAAGTAGGGGTTGAACCCAAGAGAGTTAGTTCGGTTACTTGTTGTTCTTGAAAACAATAAGGAAAGTAGGACAATTGGGGTTTGCAAATGGTTGAAAATAAGTGCAAAAGTAAATGAGCGGAAGGTGATTCAATGAGAGTAAGTATTAAGTCTAGGGTTCCTCTTGTGACACATTTATCATAGACATCGAATGATCTATTCCACATTTCCAAGTGTGGTGTCCCGACAAAGGTGACACCCTAGTACTCCGGCAAAGGTGATACTCCACACCCTTAACCCGTCAAGGTGTTGTGTGGTGTCCCGACAAAGGTGACACCCTAGTACCCCGGCAAAGGTGATACTCCACGACTAAGCTTGACTAAGGTTTTAGGCTTCTAGTCCTTTCCTAGATCTAACGACCCGGCAAAGGTGTTATCCGATCTAGATGTTACTATCTATCTTTGTTGCAAGGCATCCAATAGATATTAACTTTAAGGATCAATCGCTCAACCAAGCTTTATGGCAAAACATCCACTTGGTCTCGTAATTTGATCCATGGGAATAAGCTCAAGGACTAGTGAAATGTAAAATAGCATTAAGAACAAGAGTCTCAAAATGTGTTCACAAATGTGAAACCCTAAACCGAATAGGGGGTTAAGCTACTAGTATTCATGAAGAGAATACAATAGCAATACATGAAAAGTAATGACTGAAAAGTAAAGGATTGCTTTCTATTGCCAAAGAGAAGAACAAGAGAGAGAAGCTCCAAGAAATAACAATTTCGGACTATGGATGATGTCTAAACCCTAGGCCAAGAGGTCTCATTTATAGGAAATGGATTAGGGTTTTTTCTAACTTGGCCACCACTCTTGCTCTGGAAGTAGCCAAATAGATTGGCATGAGCCAATGATGAGATGCTTCTAGAATCATCAAGGCACTCTTGCTCTGGAAGTAGCCAAAATGGATTGGCAAGAGCCAAATGATGAGATGCTTCTAGAATCATCAAGATTTTGCAAGTGGGCTATGTTTGGGCTTGGAACTTGAGTGTGGGCCAATAATGCCTTGTGGTGATTTTGGCCTAAGATGCCATCTTTTAAGCCCGATTCCTCCTAGACCTTCCAAAGTGCCTGAAATGCAACAAAGCACTAACAAGTAAATGTTCACATGACAAAGTGTCGAATTGGTGGGAATTGTTGACTCGATGAGTCGTATACGGCTCATCAATGGGGTCAGAAAAAATAAGTGGATAGTTCAAAAGTCATTGCGGTAGCTTTCAGGACTTGGGGGGAAATCGGCTGAAGCTCCAAGTAATTCCTTAGGTGGATAGTTCAAAAGCTCCAAAATGTATGACTTGGGTATATCAAACATCCAAACTGCATGAACTTTTGTTGAGAAGTGGAAATAAAGATGTTTTATTTTGGATGTTTAAATTTTAAGTAAATGTGTTGTGGTAGCTACTATAAATGTGTAGGAAGTATAGCCAATTAATAGGTGTAAAAATCTATCAAAAAGTACTGTTTAATCGTCTAACTACTTTCCATCACTCCATCTTTAATTAAGACTATCTTTTTGTCCTCTCTCAGTCCTACAAGACCTAAACTTTCATACTCTACTACACTTCTAACCTCTTTCTAGTAAACTCATACTTATTCATATGTTCCTCTAACTCTTAAACCCCAAATTACTCTCATTTTAATATTTGTCTATGTTCATTTCTCTCTTTCCAAAACCTATACATTCGTTCTCCCTATAAACGCGTTAAAACCTAAATCGTTTCCACGAAACATAGAGCAACAATATCCCTCTCGTTGTTATTCTTCTAACCACTTCCATCACTCTATCTTTAGTGAAGACTATATCTTTCATACTCTCTCAGTCCTCCGAGGCCTAAACTTTCATAATTTACTAAACTTCTACTCTCTTTATAGATCTGTTATACTTATTCGTATGTTCCTATAACCCTTAAACCCCAAATTAACTCTCATTTTAACATATGTCTATATTCATCTCTCTTCTTTCCAACACTATCTCTCTCGGTCTTTTTTTGTATGCCTACTTTCATCACTCCATCTTTGGTGAACACTATCTCTTTCATCATCTATCAGTGCTTATAACCTTCATAATATACTATATTCTACCATCTTTATAAATCTCTCATACTTATTCATATGTAACTCTAACCCTTAAAGCCCAAGTTACTCTCATAGCCCAAGTTACGTCTACCCTCTTTATAGATCTCTCTTTCGTCATCTCTCGTTACAAATGGTATATGAGCCGAACCTCCACAGTAGGTGACCACGAGCGGTCTCTGAATGGAGGAAGGATCATGTGTGTCTGTTCTGCTTGCTTCTAACGAGGACGTTAGGATTCTATAAGTGGGAGTGTATGTAACATCCTGTTCTATCTCACATCGGTGGAATTCCATATAAGTAAAGGGATAAGCTACCATACTAGCTATCATGTCACAAACTACCATGATATTTTTTGATTGACTCTAGGTTGTGGTGACCTAGTAGAGCGTGGTGTCATGAGACAGGTAGGACAGACTAGGCTTATAACGGCTCGGATAAGCTACTCTGGTCGGGTCGTTACAATTTTCATCAAATTTAAAAATCTGTTATATTGTTTTCTAATTGCAAATATAATCTGAAAATTTGAAGGCACACTATATTAAAATTTTATTAACATTTAAGTGTGATTCTCTGGTAGTTTTCAGAAACGGGAGGGAAAAAGGGTCGTAGAAGAACCAGTGCACCCTTATGGTTGAGAAATTGCTTTACTTTTATCAAGGGTCAAAAAGACAAAAACATGCAAGAAGGTCATTAACTCGAATTGGCCGTTGACCCAGTTACTGACTTTGACCCGGTCAATAAGGTCAATCTTGGTCCATATTTGAGCAATAAGGCCTGGCCTGTTATTCTCGCTAGGCCTAAATATTGAGGTCCAGCCCGATACAAGCTCATTTCAAATTGAAATCATCCGCTCCAGCTTTCAGTTTCGATTTTCCCGCTAAAAAGCTTTACATTATTGCATTCAAGTCCCTAGAGTTACATTTACAAGATTTTTAACCGACATCTTCATCTGTTTCTCTCCAGTCAAGTTTATGCAGATTTGAAAGAGAGAGATAGAGAAGCGGCTTCAAATTCTTGGAGTGAGATTCGACGCCTCGTCGAGTGTCCCGCGAGTATTTTTGAAGGGATAATTCGATTTTTTGGAGCTGTGGGCGTGAGGCTTTTGCGGAATGGAAAATGAGGCGGATCCGGTTGATGAGGTGATGGCCGAGGAGCCTAGCTCGGTTCCTAAAAAATCGAGGCTTCCGAGACTATTCATCAAAGAAATGGTAATGAGGAACTTCAAGTCATATGCAGGTGAACAGCGCGTTGGTCCGTTTCATAAGGTTAGGGTTTATCAGATGAAATTCCTTGTCAATTGCTTTTACATATTAAATGTTATAGCTCGGCATGTTCGCAATTAATATCTGCGTTAAAAGATTGGATTGTAATTGATGCAGAGTTTCTCAGCTGTGGTTGGTCCAAATGGGAGTGGGAAAAGTAATGTGATAGATGCTATGCTTTTTGTTTTTGGGAAGAGGGCTAAGCAGGTATATTATCAGTATTAGTGATGAGAAGTTACCTTTCATTCTCATCTTTTACACTCATTCAATGCTCGCCTCGTGTAGATGAGGCTTAACAAAGTTTCAGAACTCATCCACAACTCTACTAATCATCAGAATTTGGACAGTGCTGGTGTTTCTGTGCATTTTCAGGAGATAATTGACCTGGTAAGTCTGTGCATCCACACTCAATATTTATGTTAGTATTAGTTTGTTCAACTTTGGCAATCTTGATTTTGTTTTGGGAGGCATATCAGTTATAGAAAGCTTAAATGCAGGCGTTGTACCCATTACATGTCTTTTACATTTCTCTCTGAATTTGGTTCATTTTAGGATGATGGAACATATGAAGTCATTCAAGGGAGTGAGTTTGTAATCACACGGATAGCGTTTCGTGACAACTCCTCCAAGTATTACATCAATGACAGATCAAGCAATTTCACAGAGGTCACAAAAAAATTAAAAGGGAAAGGAGTGGATTTAGACAATAACCGTTTTTTGATTTTGCAGGTAATTTTATGTCGTAAGATAATTTTGAAATATATGGTTCATTTTGGACCTTTTTATCCTTGACATACACTGTTGCTATATCAGGGAGAAGTCGAGCAAATATCCCTGATGAAGCCGAAGTCCCAAGGACCGCATGATGAAGGTTTTCTTGAGTACCTTGAGGACATAATTGGAACAAATAAATATGTCGAGAAAATTGATGAATCATTTAAACAGTGAGTACCATTACTATATAGTTATCAGCAGCCCTAATTTATGGATGTCAATGCTTCTGTTGGTGCCTGCTCAAAATGGAGATAGTCCATCCTCCTTTTGTTTCTTACGATTTTGCATTACTTGTATTATTATTGACAAACTGATAAAAAATAAGCAGGACTGATGCAACAGCAGCAAAAAATAAATAGAATGGGTTCCACTGCGAATGAATTTAATATTGCTATCGCCGAAGCTAAAATCTCAAAGGAAAGATAAATATTTCTTTGAAAATTCCGAATTTAATTTGAATATGATTGAACACAATTATTTTTTTCTCAATGTAGTTATCCCTCTAACAAGAAGCTAATATTGGATGCATTCGTTTCTGATATTCCTTCTTTTGATTGTATAATAAATAAATCATGACAGGCTAGAAGCTCTGAATGAGCAACGTTCTGGTGTTGTTCAGATGGTGAAGCTAGCTGAGAAAGAAAGAGACAACCTAGAGGTATGTGATGATTCTCCTTTTTTGTGCACATAGCCTGGCTTTTATCTTATGCAGTTGTACTTTGAACACACAATTACAGGATGTCAAGAATGAAGCTGAAGCGTATATGTTGATGGAATTGTCTTTCTTGAAATGGCAAGAGAAAGCCACTGAATTGGCCTGTGAAGACACTGCCAACCGTCTGAATATCCTTCAAGAAAATGTTAAAAATTTAGAGAAGACATTGCAGACTGAAAGGTAGCACTAAGGTCTTGAAATGTATATTATGAATCCACTCAATCTATTTTCCTGGATACTAACAGAGCCATACTGTTTCCCAGAGAAAAAATAGGGGAGAATAAGATAGTTCTCAAGGATCTTGAAGTCCAGTACGACAATTATTCAAAGCGACAGGAGGTCTGCATTTATGATGCTAGAAGTGAAGCGCATTGGAATGAACATTATTAAGATGTCAAATAGCATTCCCGCGTCTTTCTTTGTAAAGTAGCTACTCAGATCACTTTCGCATTGATGGTATGCTGATCCATTTTTAATTTTGTGCAGGAACTGCTTATTGATCTTAGAACTTGCAAGGAAGAATTCAAAGAATTTGAACGTCAGGATGTTAAGCATCGTGAAGATTTGAAACACATGAAACAGAAGATAAAGAAACTTGAAGATAAAATTGAGAAGGTATGAAACTTTAGTGCCCCGCCACAGTGTGCAATGTGTGTATAATAATGAACATGAATTCTCGAATATTGAGCTCTTTGGTTAAGTTCATATTTATGCGATACAAAACATCAACCTCTTATTTTCTTATTTATTTGCCTCTTACTTTTGAGCACCAATCGCAGGATACGTCAAAGATAGACAACATCTCAAAGGAGTGTGAGAACTCAACAGAGCTGATACCAAAATTGGAAGAATCAATACCTAAGCTTCAAAAACTTTTGTCAAATGAGGAGAAAGTATTGGAAAAAATCAAGGACTGTGCAAAAGGTAATACAAAGTGTAGCATCTAAATGTGGTTTTCAGTTAATGGCCAGCCTTGCTCTTCACCTTAGTTTTTCACAAAATCATCTCTTGAAACACCATGGTGGGAAGAACAATGGGTGCATTCACGAATGAGGAACAACTCTAAAAGTAAAACTATAGACATCAAATTGGATCTGTATATGCAAATTTGATCAAGGCTATCTGTGCAGACAATAGTTATCATTTTACTCACCACTAATCTTGATTGATGAACATAACAGCTGAAACAGAGAAACATCGTTCCGAGCTTGTGCGTGTTCGAGCAGAGTTAGATCCTTGGGAAAAGCAATTGATTGAACATAAAGGAAAATTAGAAGTTGCCTGTGCTGAAAGCAAGCTTTTGAATGAAAAGGTTTTTGGAAATTATCATGCTTGTTTGTGATGAGAAATGCTTGCCTTGTATATTAGTCTTGCTATGACTGTATGGACTTTTCTGTAAAACAGAAAATAAACTTATATTTGAGTTACTTATATTATGAAATGAGCTGTAGATTTGTGCGCAACTTACCCAAGACTTAATATAATATATTATTCTATGTCATTTATTAATTTCTTCACTAGACCATCCATGCATGGTGTTGCTCCATTATTTGTGATAGATATCTTACTCTTATTGCCTGCACATTAGTCTTATATGTATGGGTTTTAGTATTCTGAAAAATGACTAATAAGTTCTTTTTTTACTGAATCAGCAAGAAGTTGCTTTGGCTGCTTTTACCAATGCTCAAAAACAAATGAGCAAAATCGAGGAAAAAATCAGATCAAGGTCTTCCAGCGTTGCTAAACTAAAAGATGATATAGCAACACGAAAAAAAGAAGCAGTTGAAGCTCGCAGCGTTGAACAAGTGTGTAATCTATTTGAAGTTTGTTAGTTGTGTCGAAACAACAAAGACTGAAAAAGTTTGTGTTTCTTTCAGGAATGCATTAGGGAACAAGAAGAAGTTATGCCGTTGGAACAGGCTGCCAGACAAAAGGTCTCAGAGTTATCATCTGTCATGGAATCAGAAAAAAGTCAAGGGTCTGTTCTGAAAGCAATTTTACAAGCTAAAGAATCAAAACAGATTGATGGGATTTATGGTAGGATGGGGGATCTGGGTGCGATAGATGGTGGGTAAAATTTTCCTCTTATTCTATTTTGAAATCAGTTCATTATGGTGACAACATGTTAAGACAAATCCCATTGTATTTGCACGTTAATGGCTACTTCTTCGACTTTAGCACACAAGTAAACATGATTTTTCTTGTCTGGTTTGGTTGGAAACTATGCAGCCATAAAGAGTCTAAGAAACAGATCTTAACTGTGCTCTTATGAATGAATTTCAAGATTTATGACATTCTACTAAAACCATTTGTATTTGCAGCTAAATATGATGTGGCCATATCGACAGCATGTCCAGGTCTAGATTATATTGTTGTCGAGACCACAAGTGCTGCTCAAGCATGTGTTAAGCTACTCAGAAGTATGAACCTTGGAGTTGCAACATTCATGATACTGGTACGTAACTTCGCACACATGCCGTTGTTCAACTTTATTTATCTTAATAGTAAATTTGAACTAATAATTTGATAACACTATACCTAATATTGTAAAACTCATTATTATATTTGACAAATTCGTTCTATTAATGATTTCGCGTACAGGCTTATATCGCTATGCCAACACTGCAATCCTTGTTGCAATATATTTGATCACTGTTGTGAGATATGATTTTCCTGCATCTAGATTCTAGTGAATTATGTATTATATTTTTATATGATAAATTAACAGGAGAAACAAGCTGATCACCTACACAGGCTGAAGGAGAAAGTAAGCACGCCAGAAGGTGTTCCTCGCCTTTTTGATTTGGTCAAGGTTCGGGATGAAAAAATGAAACTGGCTTTCTATGCTGCCTTAAGGAACACAGTGGTTGCCGAAAATATTGATCAGGTATCATCTCTTTTTGTTTTGCACGCAAAACCTAGTTTTGTTGAGTTCTCAAGAGATGAAGTGACACTGACCACAAAGTTTTTCTAAGAGGAAACCAATGCGTAAACCGTTTAAAATAATGTTAACTTGCTAAAGCGAAAGAGACTGCACTTATCAGATATTAAGTAATAATTGAAACCACTGGTCTAAGTTTCAGAGGAAGATGATAATTGCTGAGTATCAGTAGCTATCATTTTCTCTGGTCTTGACAGATTCCACACAACAGTAAGGGCCCGTTCTATAGGGATTGGATTTGAGGTGTTGGGAGATTAGATTAGATTAGATTGTGTTGGGTGAGATTGGGGTGTATTGGAAGAGATTGGGGTGTGTTGGGTGAGATTGGAGTGTATTGGGTGAGATTGGATTAGATTATATTAGATTAGGTGAGTGGAGAGTAGATTAAGTGAGTGGGTCCTACATTAAAAATAATATTATAAAAATGTTAGATATTTAGATTATGTGAGTGGAGGGTAGTTTAGGTGAGTGGGTCCTAGTTTATAAATAATATTATAAAAATGTTAGATATATGTGAGTGGAGAGTAGATTAGGTGAGTGGAGATTAGATTAGATTTGGTTGTATTGGGTGAGATTGGATGAGATTGGGTGAGATTGGGGTGTGTTGAGTGAGATTGGGTGGGATTGGATTGTGTTGGGTGAGATTGGGTCGGATTGAATCAATCCCTATAGAACAGGCCCTAACTAGAATTTGTGTGTGATTCTTGTAGTACCTAGATTTTGTAAATGACCAATCCCCCTCACTTTCAAATGTTGTTGGTTACCCTATTTAATAAATGAGTCTGTAAAATGGTTGTTGCCTTTAAAGTACTGCAAAATCGCATTTCAAGCAACAAGACAATTTTGACATTCAGGCTACGCGTATTGCCTATGGGAGAGCCAGAGAATTCCAGCGCGTTGTGTCTCTAGATGGTGCACTCTTTGAGAAATCTGGTACTATGAGTGGAGGCGGGGGTAGACCACGTGGAGGTAAAATGGGGACATCTATTCGAGCTGCCTCTGTTTCTAGGGAATCTATTGCAAATGCTGAAAAAGAGCTTACTGCAATGATTGAAAAATTAAGCTTTGTGCGGAAGAGAATTTCTTCTGCAATAAAGCAATACCAGAGTGCAGAACAGGAGGTCACGCGCATGGAAATGGAACTAGCCAAAAGTCAAAAAGAGGTAGTCCACTACAATTTATTCCTTAGAAGCTAAATGCAGGTTATTTCAGGACATTATCCTGTGCAGGAACAGAGACAGTATCTGATTACTTTTCTAACCCAAAACAGATAGACAATTATAAAGCAGAACACTGTATACTTGAAAAGCAACTTGGTTCACTTAGAGCAGCGTTAAAGCTCAATAAGGATGATCTTGATACAATGAAGGAGCTGAAGAAAATTGTAGTAGCAGAAGAACTAGAGATAAATCGGCTTTTAGAAGGGTCTAAAAGTTTGAAGGAGCAGGTTGGTCAATATGTGTTGTCCGTGTTGTTTCAATGATTTTTTCTTACTCTACAGAGAATAGTTTCTCAGTGTGCCACTTGTCTATGATGTAATTACTGTGATTTTTAATGAAACCACTTGATATTTAGGCGTCGGAACTACAAAACAAAATTGAAAATGCTGGTGGTGAGGAACTTAAGAAGCAGAAGGCAACAGTTACGAAGATTCAGTCAGTGAGTATAATCATAATCATAAAATCATTAATTGTTGGGCGCTGGTATGTTTCTTAAGCTTTTGAGGTGTTCTTGCTAGGATATTGATAAGAACAGCTCAGATATCAATCGCCACAAAGTTCAAATAGAAACCAGTCAAAAAATGATGAAAAAGTTGACTAAGGGACTTGAGGAGTCGAAGAAAGAGTTAGACAAGATTACAGAAGATAAGACAAAGTTTCTTACTACCTTTAAAGAGATTGAGCAAAAGGCCTTCAGGGTTCAGGAGAGCTATAAGGCAACTGCAGAGGTTATTTGTTTTTCTAGTTTATCCGTGCCTGCTTTCACATAAGCCTCTTATTTTTCTGGTTGATCCTATAGATTATGATAAATGAATTTGGTTATTCAGTTAATTGAGCAGCATAAAGAAGTTCTTGACAAAGCAAAATCTGACTATGAGAAAATGAAGAAAACTGTGGATGAGTTACGAGCATCTGAGGTTTGCAACTAAATGCTGTTGAACTATCTTCTTTGATGGTTTTATATAATTATTCTGACATAAATGTGTTGATGGATGCCTGCAGGTAGATGCAGATTATAGATTACAAGATTTGAAGAAAAACTTCAAAGAGCTGGAAATGAAGGGGAAGGGATACAAGAAGAAGCTAGATGACCTTAAAATATCTCTTTCAAATCACATGGAACAGTAGGTTGACTTATGGCATAAGGTTCATTGTTTTTTTTATTATCAATTATGCTAATTGGTGTATTGTGATGGTTGCAGAATTCAGAAAGATGATGTGGACCCTGAGAAGCTTCAAGCAACTTTAACACAGACCAATCTATCTGAGGACTGTGATCTGAAAAAAGCCCTGCAAACTGTGACATTGCTTGAAGCCCAGTTGAAAGAGATGAATCCAAATCTGGATTCAATATCAGAGTAAGAAATTACATTTACATATGATATCGTTCTATCTTCAAAGTTCTTATTTCTTTCATATGCATGCTGAATCCGTGAGCTTTTAGATATCGGAATAAAGTGGCTTTGTACAATGAAAGAGTGGGGGAACTTAATACCGTCACAGAACAACGTGATGATATCAAAAGGCAGTATGATGAATGGAGAAAGAAAAGGCAAGCTTTTTTCATTCAGTACTTTGCTCAAAATTTTCATTTTCCAAACAACATCTTACCAAATTATTTTTGCATGTCAAGGATGAACGAGTTCATGGCGGGCTTCAACGCAATATCGTTAAAGCTGAAAGAAATGTACCAGGTGTGTCAAGTCACTCGAACTCATGCAAGTTTGGGGTTCTTCAAATTTGACTGCCTGCAAACCTTGGAATGTTTATTATCTGACCTTAAGCTTGTGAAACTTATCTCGTCTGTTGCAATAGATGATCACACTTGGAGGAGATGCTGAACTTGAATTAGTAGACTCTTTGGATCCGTTCTCCGAAGGTGTGGTTTTCAGTGTTCGGCCTCCAAAGAAGAGTTGGAAAAATATTGCCAATCTATCAGGGGGTGAAAAGGTACCCTTCAATCAGTATTTGGTAGACAAAGGATTTTAATGTGCAAGTAGTCCAAGTTTTACACTCCCCCTTAATCTATCAGTAATGCAAACTCTTTTCTCTTTCACGTCAGACGCTCAGCTCGTTAGCTCTCGTCTTTGCGCTACATCACTACAAGCCTACTCCACTCTATGTGATGGATGAGATTGATGCTGCCTTAGGTCCTAAATCAATACTTGTAGCTTAGAAATATTAACGTGTAACTTCATCTAAACTGATATGGTACACTGTTGTAGATTTCAAGAATGTCTCAATCGTAGGACATTACGTGAAGGATCGCACCAAAGATGCACAGTTCATCATCATAAGGTCAGTGCCATTGCATATAAAATCATCTTCTCCCCACCAATATCATCAACAAACTAATGCCCGTCTAACACCTATATTTTGGCTCTACAGCTTAAGAAACAACATGTTTGAGTTAGCGGATTGCCTGGTGGGAATCTACAAGACAGACAACTGTACAAAGAGCATCACCATCAATCCAGGAAGTTTCTCAGTTACGAAGCATGCTGCTGCATCTTAAAGGTGCATAATCTCGCTTCACCACCGCCCTGGTCAACCCTATTGAACATAAATCAGAATTGTAGATCATTTGTTCCTCTTGAATTCAAAGGAAACAACTTGTGTTAGTTGGGTCTATATAGTAAGTTGACAAGCGTATTTTTAACGTTTTATAGTTGTCAAGTTGTATGTTTTAAGGGTCAAATTACAATTAAACAAAATTTATAAACTTTAGTAAGCCAAGAGTCGATCCAAGGAACAACGTGTGTGAATACTAGCTAATAAGTGATCTATTTAGCTATTCCGATTAACAAGAGGTTTTGATGTAAACAAAACGCAGAAAAATAAAGGTTTTGATTTGATCATAGAAATAATCTCAGGATCAAACTTCATCCGTGCCAACCCCACAAATCATGTAATCATGCAACGTAAAATCATCATGCTATCGAATATGAAAATAAATCGAAATAACACTAGACAAGCCGCCCGCCCATCCACAGATCATTGTCTAGATTAATCTCAATCGTTGAACGCCGCCCATCCACGGATTATCAACGATCTCAATTATTAAACTTAGAGTTTTTCAGACAAAAGTCAACTTTCCTATTATGTACTACCATTGTAGCTATCATGCCTTAATATCAATTTCATACAATCCGATTAATACCTAGGACACATTCATCTTTTGGTAATTAACCTAAATACGTTCTAGCATGCAAACATCCCATTCAATGTAAAACTTGCAAAAACGATAAAATTAAGCACGATGAAATTGAATATTCAAATTGCATTAATGAAAAACGTTTAGTTGATCACACGAAGAGTTGGGTACATGGCACGGGATTCGTAGGATCCCAGAATAAAGAAGACTACTCACTATTCATGGTAAGTTAACCACGAATAGTGTAATAATAGAAATTAAGGACGAGATAACCGTAGCGACGATGTTGCTCGTTGAATCCTCAATCTCTCTCGATGTTAGGGTTTTCTTCTCAATTGAAGCACCCTCTAATTCAGCCCCCAAACGTTTTATTTATAGCAAAACTGGGTTTCTAAATCTATTTTTGGGCTTGAATTATCAAATTTCGGACTGCTGACATCATCACCTCGTCGACTCACCACGCTCAGCGTATACATTAGCGCTGCGCCCAGCGTTGACATTAGCGTTAACGCTAATGTCTACATAGGACGCGGTACCCACTAAGATGGTTCCTCCATTCTACGCGCCAGTTCTTACTTCGACTCTAGATTTGACCTTCTAAATGACCTCGGCTGCTCTCGGTCTAGAGAATTATAGGGAATTGAGTCAGCTACGCATCGGCATGTAGCTCGTATTTTTCTGATCAATGGTCGATTTCCAGCACTCCGTCGAACCTCCGAAGGTCTGATTTGCCATTGTGGTGTTTTTATTCGAATATTGGTCTTAGGCCATGGTTTCGATGGATAGCTGCTTTTAACCAGAAACGCTCAGGAAAAGACATCAAATAATGACAATTTGCCGGGAGAACGAGTGATATCCTTAATCGTATGGAGCAATTAACTAGTCAAAATATCGACTGAACATATGTCACTATGTTTTTCTGAATTTGAATGAGAATTCGGGGAAGGTAAATACAACTCGATCATCATAACACACGAACTGATAAATTTATAATCAAAATTCAAAACATGCCATAATCTATTACAACAGGGAAGAGATCCCACGAGAAGTGTAATTATAGTGAGATATGAGAATTAATTTGAGCCATTCATCTTTGTTAATCTACGGTCAAGATTATATCAGATAATTTTCAAAATCACGCTAATCTGTCAACTAAAATACGTATTAGGGGGTAATTGAGTCCAACAAAAGTAATAGATGTAAAACCTATTTTATTGATCGGCACATAAGCAAACCACCAATCGAACACTGCGAATTCGTTAGCTAGCTCGGTGTAAACCGGAAACAACTCGGGCTTGAACCTAGCCATCATCGTCTTCGAAAACCCTACGCTCATATTCTCCGCCTGCTGCACGAAGCCGTTCATCTACGCCAGTTCAGTCGAGCAATCCATAGAGCCCAAAATCTGCTCGCGGATGGCTTGAAACGAATGGCTAAGATCAGACTTGACGAACACAGCCTCGTCGGAGGCGAACACTTGAGCCGAGTTGGGGTCAAAAACCGAAACGCGATTCGATTGTTTCCTGATAAGGCTGTTGATTCCGGGTCGGGTCGATTTGAGCTTGGTCGAAGCAGCGATTTCCCATGGTTTTTATTGGACCCTTAATTTTGTGGCCCTTGTTGAAGTCGAAATCCCGCGATTGAGACGGCACTAGTAATAAGTAGAAGATGAAGAAAAAGGTTGTAGTGGTGGTAGAGTTGAGTTTGATATCCGGCGGAGCGCCATCGTGCACGGCGGTTGAGCGACGAGTTGTCGTCGATTTTGGTTTTTGCAGAAAAGGTAGGTGGCGGAGATAAATCATGGAAGAAACTAATGAATGGGAAACTACTTATTTAATAAGAAATAATTAAAAAGCGTAGACTTTGAACAAAAATTGTACACTTAAAAGAATTAAAATTAGTAGAATTAAAAGAACAAATTTCGTAATGTAAAATAGTATATATACGCATAAAAAAGTATATATAAAATTGCATAAAAATAGTATATAAGAGTGCGGTTCACGTACAAATCCAATTACAAATAAAAACTAAAACCTATATTTGTAGCTGACACGTGTCCCATTTATTCGAAATCTTGAATAAATCACGAAGGGGTATTATAATCATTATACATAATCCCTTTATTATCGTATTTAGTTTTATTTTCAATTTAGTCCTTGATTTGGAAACTCCGTTAAGTTCATTCAATCTGATTTTAGGATCAGATTTAAAGGACAATGACCAGACTTAAAGAATATAATGCTCAGACATAAAATAGATAATGATCAGACTTAAAGAGACAATGATCAGACATAAAGAAATAATGCTCAGACTTAAAAATAGATAATGATCAGACTTAAATAGACAATGATCAGACTTAAACTTCAATTGATGATCAGACTTAAATAGACAATGATCAGACTTAAAGAAATAATGCTCAGACTTAAAAATAGATAATGGTCAGACTTAAACTTAGGGCTGAGTTCGGTTAATAAACCGAACCAAACCGACATAAACCGAACCGAACCGACTCATCGGTTAAGTGAAAAATGCTACCGACAACCGAACCGATTTTTCGGTAAACCGATATAATCGGTTCGGTTTGGTTTTCTTCTTTTTTTTTTCTTTTTTTTTTTGCTAAGAAGGAAGGTTTTAATCTAAGAATACGAATCATTTATGATTTACCATATCAATTAATCAATCTATATTAATTTATATAAGGATATGAATAAATTTATTATAATTAATCTATATTATTTACCATATCATTTACCATTTATTATATAGCTTATTCGAATAAGGCTAATTAATATACCATATCATTTATTAATTATAATAAATCTATAAACTAATATAGATTGATTATTTACTGTCAATTAATATAGATTGATATGGTAGGCTAATTAAATTGATATAGATTGATATGGTAGGCTAATTAATTAATCACAACATAATAAATTATATAAACAGACCTTCCTTATCAAGCCTTATTCGAATAAGCTATAAACAGACCTTCCTTACCATAATAAATTTTTTTGCTAATTAATCCTGTGCATGTACAGTGCCTTTAATCTAAGAATACAAATCATTTACCATATCAATTAATCAATCTATATTAATTGACAGTAAATAAGCAATATTCGGTAAATTAATTAGCCTACCATATCAATCTATATTAATTGACAGTAAATAATCAATATATATTAATTAGCCTACCATATCAAAGTTCAATTTTGCCTTTTTGGCCCATTTAATAATATAGGGGTAACGAATATAATCGATTCAATTCAATTCCATAAAAAAAATCGGTTCGGTTCAATTGCATTGAATTGAATGATATAATTAAATTGAAATTGAATCAATCAAACAAATATAATCTAATATTTGGTTCGGTTTTCTCTAAATAAGCAATATTCAGTTCGGTTCGGTTTTACCGAAATTCTCAAAATGCAAACCGATACCGAACCGATATAAATCGATTCGGTATGATAAACTGATATTCGGTTCGGTTCGGTTTCAATCGGATTGGTTTCGGTTCGGTTCGGTTTTTCGGTAAAAAAAACCCAGCCCTACTTAAACTTCAATTGATAATGATCGAACTTAAATGACAATGATCAGACTTAAAGAAATAATGCACAGACTTAAATTTGATAATGATCAGACTTAAATAGACAATGATCAAACTTAAAATTGATAGTGATCAGACTTAAAGAAACAATGATCAGACTTAAAATTGATAATGATCAGACTTAAACTACGATTGTAATGTTCAAACTTAAAGAGACAATGAACAGAATTAAATTGGTAATGATCAGACTTAAACTACGATTGTAATGATCAGACTTAAAATTTGTAATGGTCAAACTTAAAATTAGTAATAATCAAACTTAAAATTGGTAATGATCATACTTAAATTTGATAATGATCATACTTAAATTTGATAATGATCAGAATTAAAAATACAATGATCAGACTTAATTAAAATTTGTAATGATCAGACTTAAAGAGACAATGATCAGACTTAAAATTGGTAATTATCAGACTTAAAATTGGTAAAGATCATACCTAAATTTGATAATGATCAGACTTAAAGAGACAATGATCAGACTTAAAATTGATAATGATCAGACTTAAAAATGAAAATGAGCAGACTTTAAGAAACAATGATCAGACTTAAAAATTGTTAATGAACAGACTTAAAATTGATAATGATCAAACTTAAACTACGATTGTAATGATCAGACTTAAAATTGGTAATGATCAGACTTAAAGAGACAATGATCGGACTTAACATTGGTAATGATCAGACTTAAATAGACAATGATCAGACTTAAACTACGATGTAATGATCAGACTTAAAATTGGTAATGATCAGACTTAAAATTTGTAATGATCAACTTAAAATTGGTAATGATCAGACTTAAAATTGATAATGATCAGAATTAAAAATTGGTAATGATCAGACTTAAATAGATAATGATCAGACTTAAAATTGATAATGATCAGAATTAAAGAAACAATGATCAGACTTAAATAGACAATGATCAGATTTAAATTGACAATGATCAGACTTAAAATTGATAATGATCAGACTTAAAGAAACAATGATAAGATTTAAAATTCATCCACCACCTTGTTGGCAATAACTTGAGTGCTTCGCTATTTATCACTGACTTGGTTCTGAAAGATAAAACAGATGTCTGGGCAAGACAAGCCATCATCAAACACAGCCATGGCACCAGAAAACTCGAACCACAGATCCAGATATAACCCCTCACAGTCGCAGACGAATCATATGGACACAACCCGGCTGCATAACAGGGCTTCAGCTCATAATACTGATAGTGAAGACTGTTAAGTTTTCTCTGGTTAATTGTTATATTCTCCTACTGGTAATCTTCAACTTTTGTCCCCCCAGGAGTATCACGGCCAACACGCCCCAGCGATTACAGATTAACACTTAATGGCGACATTAATGATTATATCCGGAGAACATCTTGGGGAACTTCAGATGTTTCTAGCTAGCCGTCCAAGGTCAAGGCGTTATGATTACTGAATATTGATGTTATCATCCTTACCGCCATTTTATCGATTGCACCAAAAGTGTAATGATTTTGGTTGCATGGGAGCATCAGCTAATTGATGAAATCAAAATGCCAGTAGGACTGCTATGTACATTCAGTCATGTTAGCTTAAAATTTTAGCTTAAAGAAATAATGATCAAACTTAAATAGACAATGATCAGACTTAAATAGACAATGATCGGACTTAAAATTGATAATGATCAGACTTAAAATTGATAATGATCAAACTTAAACTACGATTGTAATGATCACACTTAAAGAAACAATGATCAGACTTAAAAATTAGTAATGATCAGACTTAAAAATTAGTAATGATCAGACTTACACTACGATTGTAATGACCAGACTTAAAATTGGTAATGATCAGACTTAAAATTGGTAATGATCAGACTTAAATAGACAATGATCAGACTTAAAATTGATAATGATCAGATTTAAAATTGGTAATGATCAGACTTAAAGAGACAATGATCAGACTCAAATTTTGAAAATGAACAGACTTAAATAGACAATAATCAGACTTAAACTACGATTGTAATGATCAGACTTAAAATTAGTAATGATCAGACTTAAAATTGGTAATGATCAGACTTAAAATTGATAATGATCAGACTTAAAGAGATAATGATCAGACTTAAAATTGTTGGTTTTTTATCAGACTTAAAGAGACAATGATTAGACTTAAAATTGTTGATTTTTCATTTTCCGCTGTATGTTTAATTCAAACGTACTCTTTAACGCCGTTATAACAGACCGACATTTTTACCCCTCGGTAATCACAAACAAGTTCAATTTAATTTTCCATATTTAAAAAAAGAACCCGAATTACTATTGGTGAAATTTACACGTGGCAAGTTTTTATTTATAACTATGGTTTGTATTTGATCCGAATCCAATATAAAAAACAAAAAAAATTTAGACTTGAAGAATAAAATTCGTAATGTAAAAATAATATAACATAAAGAACCAAAATTTGTAGATTTAAAGAACAAAATTCGTAATGTAAAAAGAGTATAACTTAAAGAACTAAAATTCGTAAACTTAAAGAACAAAATTCGTAATGTAGAAATAGTATAACTTAAATAACTAAAATTTGTAGATTTAAAAGAACAAACTTCGTAACACCGGGAATTACATGGATACGAATTTACAATAATGACCTTACGAACTTATAAGATAGATATTGAAATTCAAAAAAATCCAAAAAATAAGGGTCGTTGGATTAAAAATCGAATGGTTGAGATTACTTATCATTTCTTACTAAATTTATCACTTCTCAAATCGAATTGTTGAGATTACTTACCAAATTTTGTCGGTACAACTTTTCATATGATCTTAATCCATATATTACATGCACATGTGTCTTACTTTCATGACTAAAGACTATAACAATAAGCTTAAGTTTCAATGGCACCATCTTCAGAACACGAGCCCTGAGCAACATCAGCAAAATCATCTAACTCTATATCCGATTGTTCCTCCCCCGTGTCGAAGACTGAATCCAAGCGCACATTAACGTAAATATACCCTTCTTCTTCTTCTTCTTCTTCTTCTTCTTCTTCTTCTTCTTCTTCTTCTTCTTCTTCTTCTTCTTCTTCTTCTTCTTCTTCTTCTTCTTCTTCTTCTTCTTCTTCTTCTTCTTCTTCTTCTTCTTCTTCTTCTTCTTCTTCTTCTTCTTCTTCTTCTTCTTCTTCTTCTTCTTCTTCTTCTTCTTCTTCTTCTTCTTCTTCTTCTTCTTCTTCTTCTTCTTCTTCTTCTTCTTCTTCTTCTTCTTCTTCTTCTTCTTCTTCTTCTTCTTCTTCTTCTTCTTCTTCTTCTTCTTCTTCTTCTTCTTCTTCTTCTTCTCTTCTTCTTCTTCTTCTTCTTCTTCTTCTTCTTCTCTTCTTCTTCTTCTTCTTCTTCTTCTTCTTCTTCTTCTTCTTCTTCTTCTTCTTCTTCTTCTTCTTCTTCTCTTCTTCTTCTTCTTCTTCTTCTCTCTTCTTCTTCTTCTTCTTCTTCTTCTTCTTCTTCTTCTTCTTCTTCTTCTTCTTCTTCTTCTTCTTCTTCTTCTTCTTCTTCTTCTTCTTCTTCTTGAACCGACATAGCGGACAAGTGGTGTGTTTCTTCAACCACTTGCCAACACAAGCTTCATGAGACAAATGCTTGCACGGCAGCTTCGTCTCCTGCAAACTGATCTCTAGCTCCTCGATGCAGATCGCACACACTCCTTTTGGCTCTCCATGGCTACACTCATCTCCAGCAATTAAGAACTGTGTTTGATAAATTTATGAAAGAACATAAATGTTGGAGGTCTTTGTGAACTCCAACGGTTTTGATATGACAAAACAACATGCTGATGTATTACTTGAGCGTGCAGGTTAATGCACAGGTACTCTGAAGTAACGTTCCCTCAGTATGTGACTGCAGAGAGAGAAATATCGGTCAGGATATTCTGGAAGATCTTTTCAGTTCCCAAAAGATCTCGAGATCCAACTGGAAAGCATGTGGATGACGAATGAAAAATCCGATCAAATACATCGCCAAATTAGGAAAGTGCCTAAAAGTGAAAGATCAAGATTTGGACGAGATGATTGATTCTCTCTTTAGGAAACTAAATCAGTGCACACGCAACTTGAATAGTATGGGGATATTTTAGTTGCTGATTCGGAAAGATTAATATGGGATAATCTTGACAAATATTCTAGGGTTTCCCGAAAGAATAAACAGACTATATACTGGATGTCACGCGGCCTCCTTTGAAAATGTTCGTTCTGGAGCTTCTAATCGAGTAACAATTGTAGATTGCTAATTGAAGGTTATCGTATTTCCGTGCATACCTGTGAGGGAACAAACGGGGGCAATCTGAGCCAGACGGAGATAGCTACTTGTTGCGCGCGTGAACTACAGAGGTGATCACGGCGAAGGTACATCCGATTGTAAGGTTGTACACCCTTGATAGTGGTCAGGTTGTAATCAACTCTGTGTAACCGAAAAAACGCTAAATACAAGAGCTATTTCGAAATCCTTCTAGTTCCGCTAGAAGGTAGTGGTTTTTTCTCCAGTACTTACTTGAGTGTTGGGGGTTTCCACTATAACTCAATGTGTGCGTTTAAGTTTTACTTGCAATATTTATTTTCCGCTGCTTTACATTACCTAGCAAGGAACGTTACTTGCCAGGTCGCTAACAATGATCCAACAATTGGTATTAGAGCCCAGTCTCTAGATTCTTAGTTATCTTTACAGGTAGAAAGTCAACCATGAATGACTCCTTCTGGAAGCCACCGATGCTGAAACCAGGTGAGTACAACTGGTGGGCGGAACAGTTCAAGGCACATACACGTTCCTTGGACGGACAACTGTAGCAAGTCATCAAACAGGGAGAAGTGAAAATCCCAAACATAGAAGATCCTACTAAGGAGAAGGATCGGAAGGACTACACCGATGCTGACTACAAAATACTTGAAAAGAATAGTAGAGCAAAGAAAATCCTACATCAAGCTCTCAACCCAGGAGATCTGAAAAAGATGCTTCATTACAAAACGACCAAGGATATATGGGACGCATTGAAACGTCTCTACTTAGGGGAATGATGACGTGAAGAAGAACCGCATTCTCGTGGCAATGAAAGATTAT